>WBNP01005432.1:1366542-1379606 GCA_013401095.1 Passerina amoena
GTGTTTGTTCTCATTTCAGGCACCCAAAATTTGTAGTCATTTAATTTTTGCAAAATTAAAGGGAAAAAAATCTTCATACTGTGGTCTAGGATTTTTTTTCCAGTTATTTTTCTCCATTTTTTCCAACGCCAGCCCTGACTTTGTGGTCTCTCTACAAAGTGTTGAATACACAAGGACAACTAATCAGCTATTAATGGCAGAATGCTTTCATTGGGTTTTCCTCAGGAAGAGAGTTACAGATTGTTTTCATATTTCTAACTGTGTTAGTGGTGTTCAAATTGAAGGTCATAGGGTCTTTATTTGTTGGTTGAGAGCTTGTTTGCTTTGGGTTTTTTTCCTTTTGTTTTTGTTTTTTTTTTTTTATTTTCTTGCAAAATGCTATCTTCTGACATTAAAAAAAAGTACTAGGAAAATCGCATTTCCATCATTTCAATTGTTTGATACCTCTTCAACACCACTTTTTGCTTCAAGTGCCAGCTATTAAATACATTTGCAAAGGGACTGTAAATTCTGTCTGTGGAAACCCCTACCCAGGCAAATATGCTATACAGGTGCTACACAAATTTATTGTTCAGTGCAAATTATGAAAACCAGAAAGTTACTTTATTACTTTGACAGTCTTGCATTTGAGGCTGTTAACACCCAGGAAAAAAAAATGCAATAGAGATTTAAAATGGAGTTATGTGGTAGAAACTAAATTCTGAACCTGACCAGATGGGATATTTGGGAGGTAACCATTTTAAATCCCCCTTTCCCTGTTGTTTTAAGAGCTTAATGGGCTGCAGAAGATAGCTGAAGTGATTGACAGATGTATCAACATCAGAGAATATATCCACATCCTCCTCTGTTACATCAATCCTACAGAATTAGCAATGGTAATTCAGTTTTTAATCCTGATACCTAGAAGGCTGTAGCAAAAGACTTTAGTGAGTGTTGTGTATATGAGAAACAGAAGGAAATGAAATTATTAAGATTGCTTTAAGCACTATGAACATTGTGTAAGCATTAGTTGCCTCCCAAAACCCAGGAAAACAGCAGTGAATTTGAACAGCTACATTTAAATCTAGTTTTTGGCCCTTTTTTAACAGATAAGAGAGTTCCAGTATTAAATAAAAATGAACCTTGTCTCTCCATCTGAACTGAGACTCAGAATAACAATAAAAAGCCCACATGAATTCATTAGGAAGGAGGCTGAGTGAAATTTCCTGACAAAATAGACATTCTTCACCTTGTATCTTTCTAATATATTCAATGAACAGTTGCAACTAAAAGAGAAGCTTAGGCTTATCCCAAATTGTGTTTTTAATTGTTATCCTCCTCTTTTCTCATACCTTAGTGCTCCCTTTTTTATTGCCTCCTTCCTGTGTTGATCACATAAACAGGAATCAAAAAAATGAAGACACCCACCTTCTTCAGCTGTATTGTGCCAAACCATGCTCTTTCTTCCTGAAAAAAAGCATTTATACAGAAAATCATCTTGTTTTTCTTCACCTTAGCTCATAAAACCTTGGTTAATATGACCTTTGGTGAAGTGACTAAAGAGAGGAGAGTGGTGGGGATGAGGACTAGGAGGAAACAGCAGGAAATGTAGCTAAGGACTGCAGCTATGTGTGAAGCCTCCAGGTCCTTTCATATTTTATTCTATTTAAGAAATGCTCACTCCCTCTATTAAAATTCTTATGTGCACCACAGCACTGAAATGGTTGTGGTACTTTGAAGTTTGACTTAATTAATATGACTATAATTTGCTTCCAAGCAAATACCAGCATTGACAGCTGAGGCTACCACAGAGAGCAATATCTAGGAGATGCTTGGAGACATCTTTTTTGTTACTCTTTTAATCCTTCTGAAAAGATCCTTCTGTTCTACCTCCAAATTACAGCCTTCAGAAAGTGAAATTGCTTAATTTCTTGATGGCTAATCTCTTTCCTGGGCTTTCAAACCATTATAAGGCTTTATTTATAAATTACCATATCTTGTATGTATGGTAAGAGCAGAAAAAGTGCCTCATGTGCCCTTATGTGGATTCTGCAGCACACCCAACCAAGACATCATTGTTTGCACACTCTTATAAAAGCTTATCTTACAGGTCTAATTTAAATGACTAGCACTTAAAAAAAAAACAAATGAAACATTCAAATTAAGCTGATTAAGCTGAGAATCCTGCTTTTTCTATTGTTTTGACAACATTTCTTTTTCTTTAAAGAGTCTTGTGAGGCAGCAGCTCCTGGGGAGCAGGCAGGATGCTGCTGTGTGGAGCCAGCCATGAGAGCACAGGGCTGGACTGAATCCTCAGCCCAGCAAAGGAGCTGTGAGCCAGCCCCAGCTCCTGCCCTGCTCCTTTTAGCTGAGGGGAAGGGTGTAAATCAGTTCCTCTTATTGTCCTTCCTGGAGCTGATTTCTGTCCCATTTGGTGAGCAGTCTGGGGTGGCAGTTTATTGCTGCCATAAGCAAGTGCTTCTCAGCTGACAAAAAAAAAATATTCCTTCATTGAACACAAAGTAAGCCCATTTCTGATGTAAGTTTCCATAAAAAAAGTAATTTTTTAAAAGGACTCGTATTTAATTTCCCTTGGCTGTTTTACTAATAATGCCATTTGATTGAGTAAATAGACTCCTTCAGAGTTTTCATTGAAACAGAGGAAACTTTCCTTCTGCAGCATGTATTTAATAACTGTTCTGCCCCCTTAAGATGTCATTTAGTGTCATTTACAGTCTGCTGCTCAAATCCCCTGGAAACAGTAAAGCAGGGGTTGGATATTTACTTTTCACTGGTTTTAAATAAAGCCTTGTTTAATCCCTAAGTGAAAGACTCAGCCTTCTCCTTGAGGAGAAGGAGCTGATAATAACTGTGAATGTGCAACTTCTGTGTCACTGAAAAAGATCTTCACCACTCGCCTTGGCACCTTCACTGTTCCTCTTGCTGTAGGTGTGTAACGGGTGTGGAAACACATTGCCAGTCAGCCAGACTGCTGCATGATTTGGCTGCAAGTAATCTAAACCAAAGATATTGAATTTTTGGGGCAGCAGATAGCAACCACCATAAACTAGCAGCTCTGTGATGTGTGTGGAGCTGTCTCACACCCTGGGAAGGTCAGAACACCGGCAGTGGCCCAGACTGATTGAATTGAGCAGGTTTTATCTGGGAGAGGTGTCACAGGGCCCCTCCTTTCCCAGCCTAACAGAACAGTCAGAGCCTCTCAGTGACATAAAGAGATCTTCTGAAACCCACACCAGCTCCCAACATCTTTGATTTAAAGGAATCGTGTTATAAAAGAGAATAGGGTGCACATGGTTTAATAATGTTTTCCCTCTGATTCCCCTTCATCCAAAACAATTCCATCTGCAAATACATTTTGATAACTAACACATTTTCATATTACCTCAAGCAGAGGGGAACCAGCATTCTTTATGACCTTGGATTTGCTCTTTGGCATTTACATTACTGAGGAAATGCTCATTAGAACTCCAGTCAACTCATCCCACTCTTCCCCAGCCTAAAGTCATTAAACTTTAACACAGGGGCACATTTCCCAGAAACAGTATTATCACCAAATATCTAATTTTAAAATGAAGATAGAAAAGCTGGATTCAAAAATTCATGTTAAGAAACCTCAGCATGAAATGATAGCCAATGAGAAAAGTATTTTACTAAAATTAGCCAGGACCCTGCATGCGTTCATGTTCATGGCTGATTTTACAAGTACCAAAATGCTCACAGAAAGGGAGCCATAGCTACAATGCAAAATAACCTGTCCCATGGAGACTGAGTCAAAGCAGGAGGATTTGTTTGTGTGTGTGGGCCCAAAATCATCATTTAGGGACAGCTCCAGCTGGCTTCAAAGTGTTTCACATCCAAGCAGTGGAAGGCATGCCTATATTTATTACATTATTTATTTTTATATAGCTGTGTCCTGGAGTGCTCCAACAGAGAGGCTATAAAGAGTAAATTGATAGAGTTTAAAAAATTAATATTAGTAGAACAAAGAGAAATAAGAACTGTAGACAGGGGAGAAGGCAAGGACATGTTTAGGAATGGGTTAGAGAGTCAATGAGGTGGAAAGGAAGAGGGAGGCTGCTTTCACTAGTACATGTCAGGAAGGAATGAATTAACAGCCCTGAGAGATCTTATGTGGCAAAGCAGATAAAATGATGCATAAAATACAGAATAAAAGGGAGGATACAGAGAGAGGCAGACAGGACAATCAGATGGAGAAACACCTCAGAGGATTTTGGAAACAAAATATTAGAACAGAGTGGAGTTTGGTATTTCTCTTAAAAGAACTGCTTTTAAGAAGCCTCTTCTTTAAATAGGCCAAGGCCACATCCTGATCTAATTTTCGCTTCTTCTCATGTGCAATTTCCACTGAAACTCACAGAATTCTATGTTTAAAAATATCAAAAATTGATCTGAAGCCTCTATGAAGCCACTAGAAATATTTTGGATTTATAAAACCAAGACAGCAATAATCTGTTCACTGGTTTCTCAAGGAAAAGGAAAGAAAACATCTAAAAACTTCATCGATATTCTAAAAGAAACTAGTGAAAAAGACAAAAGTAAAGAAATCTCTTTAAGTAATTTCTTTCCCTGAATTATGTTCAAGTATGTTCCTGAAGCCTCCATTCTCTGTCCATTCAGATGATTTTTGGAAGCATTTCCATATGAAAATAACACTGAGTAGAAACCCCAGTGTCTGCATTACTAAGCAAATGATTCAGGGCCAAGCTAAAAAGCAAACTTTTCCCAGGTTTGTCTTTCACGTGCCTCTGGGTTTGCAGCCTTAGGAGGGAGGCTGAGGCCAGGGTGGCTGGAGGAGCCCAGGTGCTGAGCGCTGTGGTGCTCCTGTCACACTCACAAACTTGCCAGCAAACTGTCAGGTCACTTCAGGGCTTGCATCAGCCTTCCTGCCTCAAAATAAAATATGGGTCTTGATAACCTAGCCAGTTCCTCCCATCAGTGCAAATATAACCTTTAAACCCATCTATTAACTGTGTGGCAACATGCTTTACAATTTCCTTCTAAGCATTGTGATTAAAAAGATTCAGCACTTGTTTAATCTGGCATAACACATTCAGCAAAGTACAACAGTATAGGCCCATCTGCATATTTGCATACCAAAAAAAGTCTAAAAATACTTGTGTAAAAGACAAAAGGTGGTTTTGAACGCATGACCCAGCCCTAGCTTCAATTACACGTTTCAGCATAGGGTATTATGGTCTTGTTTTTAGCTACATGTGTGTGACTACCTAATTACAAAGCAATGCTTTTAAACAAATGGCCTGATTCTAGCACTCACAAAGGGCCATGTGAGGATTGCCACTGTTAAACAGAATGGAACTGAGCTGGTGCAAAGGCATCTTGGAATGAGAGCCTTGCTCAAACTTTATTTTGTCTCTTTCTCTCTATCTGGAAGAGAGATATGGTAAAATCCAGGCTGGCAATATCAAATTGGCTTTTGAAATACATACCATTAATTTAATGATCAAAATATAATTCTTGATGGCAAGGAGCAAATGATGATAGTGTAGTTAGGCCTCTCAGTCTGGTACATGGAATGTCTAAGAAATGGATTTTTTGCAGTATAAACAGGGTGATACCATAAATTTGCACAATCTGATGTTTGCAGAACTGATTAATGTGTATTAAATGATTTATTAGTTTAAAAGATGCAAAACAATCATATCACTCTGTCAGTGTCTGCTAACCTAGACACCTGCATGCCAGGTTTTCTCCCAGCCTCTGATCTAAGGAATAGTTGTGCCTATTGCAATGTATTCTTGAGATGGACATCTACTTATCTCACCCAGGAGAGGACCTCAGCACAGCTATAAATGCAAATCACCCTCTTTCCTGAGAGCCTGCCAAAATCAAGCACATTGCAAATATTTAAATAAAGAGTTTGGATTTTTTTTTTTCCCCCATGTGTTTTATCTTTTCACTTTCATCTGTAAGGTATCCACTTTTGACTGCAGCATATCTGAGGTTCCTTTATTATTTATGAATATCAGTGAGTTGAGAGCATCTCTGGGGAGGGAGGGGGAGAATCAATAGCCCAACATTTGAAGTACATCTTTCACATTTGAGATCACAGCGCTGACTCACAGCGGGTGAAGCTCATGGTTAACGTCTGCCAGCCGAGAGCATCTTTTATTACCTGAGCTCTCAGGAGAGTGTGGGAGGCAGCATTATGCACCAGGGCCACCTGCAACATGCATCCAGCCTTCAGACCATGGCTTTTTCCTTTCTGAGGACTAAACCTGGGTGCCTCATGGGATCCCAGGGCTGTTGCAGTTCTGCTGCGAGAGGTTTATGGCAAGCAGAAATCTGAAAACTCTCCCAGGGACACCTGGAGCCTTTCAGTTTACCTGGCTGTCATTTCTGAAGCATCACCGGGCTTATTCTTATGATTATCACCCTAAATTGGCTGTGTTAAAGATCTACTTAGATGTTACTTGGAGATTTCAAGATAAAAATCATGGGCTTACTGTAAGGCCTGCTAAAGTCAGCATGAATCCTATGTTGACTTTAACATCAACAAACTTCAGATCAGGACACAAAAATATTATTCCTGTTTACTTTTTCTGTTTATTGAAGGGTTTTTTCAAGAAAAAGGCTTTGGCTTGTGCTTAACTTCAAGTATGTATATATATAGATATATAAAATATATAAATTTATAAACATATTAATATATATAAAGTCATATATAAATATATATAGATATGTATATAAAAGATATCTAAATATCAATATATATATAAATATAGATATATATCAATATATATCTATATATCAATATATATATAAAAGATATAAAAATATAAAAGATATATAAAAATATAAAAGATATAAAAATATAAATATATAAAAATATAAATATATATAAAATATATATATAAAAATATTGAGTTTAAAGGTGTATATATATATATATATGTGTTTTTAAACTCCTGCAGCTGGAGCTCATTGTGCTTGGATGGCATTCACTCCTTTCTGTTGCATGATTTGGTGAACTACAGGGGCTGTGCTGGAAAGGGATGGTTTGAAGTAGCTCCCTGTACACAAGCATGCATTTGTGCATACACTAATGGACTTACTGATCAAGCACTGCTTTTTGAGCTCCTTAGGAATTTCCTCAGCACCAGCATTATGAAAGTGTTGACTCTTGAGATTATTGGCAGAAAATGGAGATGAAGTTCAAAAATCACGTTAAGAGATTTATATTTAAATGTCCATAGAGGAGTATATTATTTGTCATTGAAAAGAAGTAAAAACAGGTTTTATTTTAAGTAAGAAGTAAAGTTATAATGGGTATTCTTTGCAGTAGAGCTTATTCTTAATAACTGAAAATTGCATTTTGATGATTTAGCTTTTTTTTCCCCCTATGATGGCTGTGATCAACTAAGCTGATTTTTAAATAGGATATGCTTAGTGAAAGCTTCTTGTCAAGAATGAGCCAATGGTAATGGCATTGGTGTCATTGTTTTTCTAGATGATCAAAACTTTCTGACAGATGAAAAGATGAAAAATGTTTACAAGGTTTCAGTAGGAACTCAGGTTTGGAGTTTTTTACAATGTGGACAGATTTAAATGCTGAATATGTAATGAAACAAGTTGTTATAATAGGCTCTTCTTTAATGGCAGTTCAACTTTAAATATTAACATTTAGATTTATTTAGTTAATCCAGTGTTTTAATAGAGTATATATTAGTGAAGAGAAAAGAATATGAAGTTTCCACATTGAAAGTGGTACATAGGATTATTACATTGCCAATATCTCTAATTAAAATAGTGGATTAGTTAGCAGTCACTGGAAAATGAGTATATTCTTATCTCTGCATGGTAAATCTCATGATACCTCTCCAACAGACAGGAAAATTAATGCAAGTATTTGTAATGTTTCCAGAGAAAATCAGAGGCAGAGCTCTCAACAGCCACCAGAAATATTTCCAGAATATATTTCTGTATATTCTAATAGGAATAGAACAATACCTTCCCAGTTTATATCCATAGTTAAAACATGTAAGCATGATGTATAGAACAAATTTTCCAAAAAATGTCAGTCATAGTTCAGCCAAAAATTGTTTTCTGATTTAAATAGATGTGCTCATGTACTACCAGAGGGCATTCTTTACACTGAGTGCCCATGAAATTGTCAAATGTTTTGAGTAACTTCTTTGAACATAAATCCTCTGTCACTGCTCTAACTGGCTTCAGTTGTACCTCAAGCTAATAGCACTCCTGCCCACAAATGGACTGGATGAAAAATATATTAAAGAACATTATAAAGTCCAACTTTTAATTTAGTTTCTTTGGATGACTCATGATGATTTGAAGTCTTTAAATCAAAAGTAGATAGCGTTCTAAAAGACATTATAGCTTGACAATTATGAGCACAAAGTAAGAACTCCTGGGTGATGTTCTTTGGCCTGTGGGAGGCATGAAGTTGGAGTAGATGATGGTAATTGCTCCTTTAGCTGCCACATCTATGAATCTAAAGTACCTTTTCCACAATCCTGAGGGGAAGGAAGAATAGCTGGTCATCAAGGAGCAGTGGTTTCTGTTAATGCAGCCTTCTAGCTACCATTTCTGACAGCAGCTCTCTGTACACAGCTCACCATTCTGCTCTTTCCCAGCAAGCATGGAAGGGATTAAAAACTTTTAGAAATACTTGTATAAGGTGATATTCCAGATATTGACTTTAGCTAAATGATAGTTAAGGTAGGTTACACCCCAAAATCACTCAATCTTTTCATTTTACAGCTCGTCCTAAAAGACATTTTGCTATAGGAAGCAGGCTTTATAGTGCTGATGATTTATTCAAAGGAGCTCATTCTCAGTCCCTTGGGGCTGTCCTCAAGCATAGTTCCCTAACCAATTTCATGTTTCATGTTTTCCATTCCATTTCAAATCTTTCTCCTTCTTTACATCTCCTATCAGGAAAGGATCAAATCTGCTCCCCTTGAAACAAGCTTGTTCTACTCTTAGAAGCAATCATGGGAGATAGAGATGCATCATTTAGATATTCTTATAGGTAATCAGGAAGGTAATTGCCAGATCAGCTGCTGCTGCAGATTTCTCTGCAAATGCAATCTTTATTCAAAAAGGAAGGGACTCCCTGACCTCTGCAAAATTAATAAAGTCCAAAATCCACTTAGAAACCCCTCAGTCCTCATGTAGGGGCTTCTCAGATTTCAGCCTTTCTAGAAAACCAGGTAATATTCAATTTCCTTCCTCCCACTCATTCTTAAATCTTTGGAGATGAATGTGAAAGCATCTTGAAATCATTCCATTGCAGTCCTATCTGAATTTCTGCCTCTGATTTCTACACTGCAGTGCTCTTCTTAACCTCCACTTAAATTTCTCACTTTACTGTGAATCAAGTATCCAAAGAAAAAAAAAAAATTGCCATTTAAAAGCATAGTTCATTCAGTTGACAGAGATATGGTTGTTGCAGCCACATGAAGTTCTAGACAGTATCCCTGCTGTAGACCTTCACTGCCAGGGAATTCATCTTTTATGAAACTTGAATATAGCAATGGGGTGTATAGCCACTTGCTTGTGAGTTTAAGTTTTATTTAAGGGTATTTTGCTTTTTATTATAAATGTATCTGTTCTGGCTTAATTTCTTCCTTTCTTCTTCTGTGTCCCTTACTCAAAAAAATCTGTAAAAAAAAAATTGTATAATCCCCTGTTTCTCTCTGCTCCATTGAAAACTGTCTTCCTCCCAGCATCCCACAATAAGTTCTACATCCCTTTAGGCAGTAATCCCTTTCCATTTTCCTGGTGTTCTGGAGAGAGCTTCATCCCTTGGGGCACCTTGGTGGGTTCCACCCTGGGATAATCACTCTGCTCAGGGTTTGATTTGTGGCCCATGCAGGTGTTCATTCCCCAGCTCCCTGCGTTTCTCCTCCTGTGTTCAGTTCCAGCACCTGTGCAGTGCCTTTGTGGTTAATATGATTAAAGCCTGTAGTTGGATAACCCAACTTCAAGCAAATTTAATTTCGTATTCCAGGCAAAGCTGGGGGGAGGATGGAGATGTGGCATTAGCAATGATAATGAAGGAGGAAGGGAGGAAGCAGTGGGAGAGGTTTATTGTGTAGGTGGGAAGGAGTAGTGATGTTTTTTCTCATCCTGTAACAACAGGAACTGAGGCAAGTGCCAAGAGGCACCTAATGCCCTGTTCTGGCAGCCCAAGCAGAAAGACAAGAGGTTCACAGCTTGATTCCTTGCTTTTGGCAGCTCAAAAATGATAAATGAAACAGAAGTGCTCTGGAAAACAGCAAAGGCATAATTAGGCATCATTTACCCATGGCAGAGAGGAGAGGTATGTACTTGTAGGCTTACAGTACTTTCCACACTGCATTTCTTTATTAACCCCTTGTTCCTGCTGGAAAGTTGAAATTGCTTTTATTCTGCTTGGGTACCACAGTGAGGAGACAGTTTTATTTTGTTAGTGACTCAAGTGGGTTTGAATAACCGCTCAGTTAATAGTTTGGAAATATGCTGGCAGGTTTTGAACAGTTCATTGTTTTCTCTCTTTTGGTGGTGCACAAATAGCATGAACTCTTTGGGGAAGTATGATGAACCCATCAGCTGTGGAAGCAAAATACTGGAGATTCAGTCCTTGCCTCGCTCCTTCATCTGGGGAGATAAGAAAAATCTCTTTTGCCAGGAGATCAGTGAAGGGATGCAGATGGGTGACTGCCCAGCTGACAGGTGAAATTCAGTGCAGGATCTGCTCTGCCACAGCTGAGGAAATGGCTGTGGCACTTTGTCTTCTCAGTGATTTGTGGCTGCCCTGCACTGCATCCTGGCCAGCAAAGCAGCACCAGCACTCCCTGCTGCAGTCAGAGGCGAGGCAAACCTTGGCAAGGAAAGCTGCTTAAAACAGCCCTGCTGGTTGTACCCTGCTCCAGCTGAGGAGCATCAGGCTGAGCCTTCCCCTGACTCAGCTGAGTGCAGCTGGGGAGAATGTTGGAGCTTTTCAGCTCATCTGACACCCCACAGGCCAGGGGAAGACAAGCACCCTTCCCTCAGATTTGTCTCACCTGCTGATAAAAGCCTCTCTGAGCTTTTTCTTCTGGAAGAATAATAGGACTTACACTCTTGTCTTATGTAATATGACTTGTAGCATTTAAAAATCTTAGATGTGATTTATTTATTTAAAAAATATATTTTATTGATCTGAAAAATTAGAAACAAATCTACCTAACTACAAGAAAAAAAATATTTAGGACTTTTTTTTATTTGTAATCTTAATATAGATTTGAGAATTACCTTTTTTTTTTTTTTTTAGCCACTTCATTATCCTGGATATCCTGGAAAGAAAAATGAAAACAACAACAGCATAGCTGCACTTTTTTCTGACCTCCCAGTAGTAAAATGGCAGTCTCCCAACAGCTGTCAATTTGCAAACAAAGGTGAACAAGTAGTCCTTTAGCTGCCAGGCGGCTGATTTCAGGATGCTAAGTAAGCTTGGAGAGATCCTGGAGTGTCACACTGCCTGTGACAGCCTCGTTTGGAAATGGAGGCAGGTAGCAGCACTAGAGAGAGCAAAAAGCCTCTCTGAGGTTTGCACCTTGTTTTTAGGGGGCTCTATTTCCTGCAACACTCCCTGTAAGAATTGTGTTCAGCAGTAAAGTCATAAGGGCTATTTAGGGCAGGGAAATCAGCATCTCTCCAAGGACACTGCAGGATGGGAAGCTGGCTTGTATCCTATTTCTGACCTTTTTCTGGGATTTTAATCTCAATGTCACCCAGTTTCAGACTAGTGTGATTTTCCTCAATATCACCCAAGCTCCACTCCAGGCGTTGGGATTTGAGGAGCCAACAGACACAGGCATTAACTCTCTACAGTTGTGATATTCCCATTTCTTGATTGGCATCTTGCTGGTTTGTGCTCAGATTGACTCTGCAGTAGCTGACTCAGTGTCCTGGCGAGCCAAATAAGGCACTGAAATTCAGCTGCTGCGGAGGTTTGGCTGCAGGAGGTTCCCACTGTGCTGCACATTCACATGTCAGTGCCCAGAGCATGCAGCTGGAGCCTTGCCCAGCCCCACAGCCAGAGCTGCCCAGTGCCAGGGCCAAATGGTTCCAGACACACTGGAGGAATGCACACGAGGGGCAGTGGGGCCACATGCTCTGCCCCTTCTCACAGAAAACTGGCTGCAAAGCTTTTCTGGATAGGACATCAGTGTCACAGACATCTTTGATGAAAAATTCTTTCCTTGGGATTTTTCCTCCTGAGAAGCTGAGAGGCCTCAGGAACAAAATGCAAACAATGGTTATCTGCTGCTGTGGAATGCAACAGGTGCATCTGGGATTGGTCTCATGTGGTTGTTTCTAATTAATGGCCAATCACAGCCCAGCTGGCTTGGACAGAGAGTCCAAGCCACAAGCCTTTGTTATCATTCCTTCCTATTCTATTCTTAGCTAGCCTTCTGATGAAATCCTTTCTTCTATTCTTTTAGTATAGTTTTAATGTAATACATATCATAAAATAATAAATCAGCCTTCTGAAACACGGAGTCAGATCCTCTTCTCTTCCCTCATCCTCAGACCCCTGTGAACACCAGCACACATCAGTAGTGACAAACTCATGAACATTACAATAAAAATCCCAGGATCTCTTGTAAAATCTCTTC
This sequence comes from Passerina amoena, assembly GCA_013401095.1. Lineage (NCBI taxonomy): Eukaryota > Metazoa > Chordata > Aves > Passeriformes > Cardinalidae > Passerina > Passerina amoena. The sequence continues at coordinate 1,379,187 of WBNP01005432.1, forward strand.
AGGGAATCAAATACTGGTTTTATCTCTTTTGTTTCTCCTTAGGATGTGTCCTCACTTTTCTCACTTATGCAAAAAGAGCAATGGCCATAGCACTGACACACAGTTGCAGTAAATTACTATTGATTTTGTCAAATCACTCAGCTGCATTTCAGTGCCCAAGCAGCATTTATTGCTTCCTATCATGTATTGTGCATTGATGAGCATTGTGTGCTCCAAATGGTGCATTGTGGAAGAAAATGACTCTGAGTCCTGAAAATACAGTCAGTTTGTTAATTGGTAAAATGCATTCCTTATTGGCAATTGGTTCATTCCTCTCTCCACATGCCAGTGCCAGCATTTGCTGAAAGGCTCTTCAAACAAGGAGAGAGGGGGAAAATAGCTATGAAAATAACAGATATGTTGCACTGTAAAAAAGAAAAT
>WBNP01005432.1:1384606-1408376 GCA_013401095.1 Passerina amoena
AAAGTAGTTCTGGGTAATTTTGAAAGTGGCATTGTTTTATCTCTTGGCTGTTCTAGACCTGTTCCAACAGCAAAGGAGGAAAAACTCTTATGGGCATTGAAGGTTCCCTCAGTCCCTACAGCTCTCTCAGCCAGGTTAATTTTCTGTTATTATAGAAAGATAAATTAGTATATTAATCTAGAAAATATCAGCTTAAAAACTCCAATTGCTGCATTTCAGTGCCATGCAGAACAACAGGCATGGAGCTGCTCCCTCTCCAGTGCCTGCATTCCTTCCGGATTTTGTCAGCACTTCTTGTGCTGTCTTCATGGAAAAAGATTTTCTTCAGGCCTGGGAAGAACAAAGATGTACTAGGAACAACCTGTGTCTCCACTTCTCTAATCATGTAAAGTTCTTTCCCAACTGCTCTTTGCTGATATTTGGATCTTTTCTTTTTCCAGACCACTTTTAATGAGTGCATACAGCACTCTGCATTTCAGTCCACTGACTTTTTGGAGAAATCTTAAGCCCCACTACCCAATAATATGCAGCCCAGCACCAAAATCAATAAAAAAATACTAACTCGCTATTTCAATCTAGATCATAAAATTAATTTTGTTCTGTTCTTTCATTAATTCAGACATGCAGCAATGTGGTAGAATAGATTCATATAAAAAACCCCAAACACAAAACAGGTCATTATTAAAAAAATTAAAAGTTCATATTAATAAGCAGTGTGAAGTGGAACTACTCTGAACAATTTCCCTTTGAGGTGAGCAGTGAAAATGTATTTTTCTTGCAGTAGAAATGTAGCTATTTCAAGCACTCAAACCCTCCTGGGTAAAGTCCCAGCACCAAGCAGCCAGTCACACCTGACTCCCAGACCTGGATCAGGAGTTCCCCCTCTATCAGTCACTGTGCATATGCAGAAATCAAACAGCATGAAAGCAGAACAGCTTTAGCCAGCCTTAGTGAGGTTTTTGTTAATCTTGGCTTTAAAAAAAAAAAAAAAGTATTTTCTTCAATCCTTCTTTAAATTTGACAAAATGGGATTTACATGACATTGTTGGATGTGAGAACCCTTGAGAGAGCATTACAGTATTATTTGGATCGTGCGCACTTTGATGTTCTATATTTGGTTATTTCATCTGACACCCAATGTCACAAAGTTGTTGCCTGCTCTTACACACAGGACACCAACACTCCAGAGGGGGATCTCTTCCTGGCTCTGTCACCTCTGAGTTAAGTCACAGGGTCAATTATTCAAGTTTCCTGAGACTGAAATGAGAGATACAAATTATCAAACTACTATTTCTCTCATTTTTATTTTCCATTTTGTTCCATATTTTCAAAAATCCAGAAAAATACAACCTGAGAAAAGAAAGGCCAAAGTGTGAATTTACTTCTGTTTAAAAGATGTGCTATTGATTTTATTATGTGTGTGAATCTAGATGCCTCTGTTCTTTACCTGCACAAGATTGTTATTGGGTTGAGCTTCTTAGGTAACTGTGTCTAGTTAAAAGAAAAAAAAAGCTTCTTCCTGGAAAATGTCAGTGTTAACAAAATGTTCTGCAATGATTCAACCTAAATGGAAATGATTCATTATATCAAAATGGCACAGGACACTTTCTAAGTGAATCAAAACAAATGTATGCTCCATTTTCTTAGCTTATGCATTATGATGTGTAGCCTGGGATGCCACTGGGACTTGAGATAGAAAAGAGGGATTGTTTTAAATGTGTCATAAAAGATATGGTCTCACTAAAAAGCCTGGTTATGGAGCACAATGGGATGTCATGCTCCCTATCTGGAAATGCATCAAAGTCTACAAAGAGTATTTTTTTTTTCCACAGACACCTCTAATGTCAAATTTTCTCTAATTGTAGAGTGAAATCACAATTTATAATGTAAGCAGTAGAGGAAAGTTCAAAACTTATTAATTTCTATCCCAGTTAAAATAGAAAAGCTCATGAGAATGAGAGAACATGGGCAGCACGGTGGGCTGGCTCCTTTGTGACTTCACTCACTCACTTCAGAGCAGGAAATATTTCTCAGCTGCCCTCTCCCAGCTCCCATTCTCCCCTGGTGTGCATTCTGGGTGCAGTACCCCTTTCTTTACTGCCTTCAGCACTCCTCCCACTGAGGCCACACACCGGGGCACATCACTTCCTACACAGACAAGATGTGGTGGTAATAGATTAATTAAATATTTTTATAGATGTCCTTGACAAAAAAGGCAGTTTCTTCTCATACCAAAGAAATAGCAAGAGGAAAGGGGATGGAATTTGAAACCAGATACCAATGCCTATTATTCCTGAATCCCTGAAACACAAAAAGTAGTCCACAATAAGCAGACAATGTATTAGCAGCAGATTTCTGTTTTGACTATGGACTTTAGACATGGAGTAAATTATTATCTGTTATTGTCATTCTTAAGGATAAAAAATTATACTCAATAATTTTGAAACCTAGCTGAAAACTCATATACAGTGTGGTTCAGGATTGTATAAACACTGTGAAAATAACAGGATGGAAGGGCAGGGACTCATCATTAAAGACAGCCCACAAGGTCTCAGGAAAGGTAAGTGGCACTTAATCAGCTTTTGGGGGCAATCTGAGGAGAAGGTGACCATGCACATTGAATTTTTACATATAGATTAAGAACAAGCAATGCCACAAGGCTCTACACCAACCATATCCTTTGGGTTAGGCTCTGGATAATGAGAGTGAGATGAAGTGCTGCCAAACCCTCAAACTGTATGAGGGGTAAAATAAATGAGTTAGGAGGTAAACACATGCACTTGGTGGCCTATGCACCCCAGAGCTGTGGGGCGGAAAGTGAGCAGAGATATTGAGTGAGAGAAATGTTGGTGTGGTGTTTGCCATGGCAGCACATGCCTGGCCAGAAAGGAGCATTCAGAAATACATTACCTGTCCCACAGCCATCCCACCCCAGGGCATTAAACAAGGCTTTCATTAGCAGTGTTTATGCCCATTAAGACCATCAGGCCTGCTCATGTTATCATTTGCTGCTGCTCTCTGAAGTGGTGGGGTTGCCCAGTTTAGCCCTGTTTCTGGGCTGGGTTTTACTCAGCACAGTTGGAGTGACCCTCACTTCTTGATATTGTGGCCTGGGACTTACAAACAGATGCAAATCTCTTTGTTCTACATGTCAGTGTGTGACACATCTAGGCAAGATCCCAGGGTGATTCCAGTGTATTTAAGGAGAGAAGGTACTTGGATTTCCTTGATTATGTTTTTCAGGATGATAATGACTTGATTTTTTTCACATCACTTGGTGTTGAGTTGTACCTCTAGATATCTACAAAATTTGTGCAAGTGGCTGCAATTTCTTACTTGAGGACCCCCAGAAAATGTTGATGTGTTAAGGCCAGTCCAGAGTGCCAGGAACATTAACAATGAGACTGCAGACAGGATGTTAGACGGGGAGGAGAGTTGTTGGTCACTGCAAAGCTCTGATCCAGCAGCTCCATGGGGATGCTCCATTGGAGCTGCTCTCCAATCTCTCACATTCTCCCCGCTGAGCAAAACCTCCCACGAGGTTAAGCTGGGCTGCTTCAGCCTGCCCTGCACAGCAGAGCTCTGATTAAAGCTCTGGATGAGCAAAGGACCTGTGCCCATTGCCAGCCAGCGTTCCCTCTGCAGCAAACACACACCTGCCCTCTGTCAGACCATCCCCTGTGGCCCATCCAACGTGTACTGCGAGGGCAAGGTTTTGTAAGAGGGGAGGAGGAGAGAAAACAGAGGGAAGCAAATGTCAACCAGCAAACAGAAGTGGAAACACCTGTTTGGCACTGAGGAACAGCTGTACATGTGCAGCTGCTCCTCCCTCCCTCCATGAGCAGCACATGCTTGCTGCCTTGCTCAAGGTTGGCCAGGTTCTCAGTGGGGCTGCAGGGTTTAGTTGATGCTATTTAGAAAAGGAGGCTTCTGCACCCTGTGGATTTACTCAGCTTTAATCAGAACTTCTATGGTAAATAGCAGACCTGTAAAAGTTGTATCTGTTTTTTAATTTTATTTCTAGAGAAGAGTTTTGAAAGGAAAGTTTTCTTACTACTTATCCCTAAAATAAACTGTAGATGACTTTTAGAGAATGATATGAGGAATAGATTCTTTTTTTCCTTCTACCTCCAATTACCTTTTAAAAGACCCTACAAGCAATCTTGTTTATGGAGGATCTACTTAAAGTGATTGTGCTTGTTGGAATCTAAATATGATCTTCATTTCTGGAATTTTTTCTCTTTTTTTTTTTTTTTAATAAGAATTTTTTTCCCTTAGAAAATGCAGTTCCATTGTAACCTAAATGCATTCTAGGGCATTTCCATAACCACTTTGATTGAAATAGTTTATTTGAAATTAAGCATACATCTTCCTACTTGCAGGAAAGGTCCCATTCCTCAATCATATGTAGGCAATTAATTCCTGCTGGAGAGCATCCAGCTTAGAGTATAATTATAAGCAATAGCTAAGAACCATCAAACTCCATTGCATTGAAGCATGAAGGATAGAAAGTATGAGAAGAGAACACAGGTTTTGTAGAGATAGGAAAGCTGAAAATAATTGGCCTGCAAGCTGAGTGCAGATGCCTAAACATGTCATAAACTGTGCAGAGTAGCCCAGTCAAAAAGGAATTAACTGCTCAACTCCAGGCACCAGTGCTGATTGTAATAACCAACTCAGAGTCAGCCTGACTGTCCCTGCATTTCTTCTCATTTCTTTCTTTCTTGTAGTGTAAACTTATTGTATGCCAGCAATAAGAAATTAACTTAAAGATAAGTAAGTTGGTAAAATTCAGAAAGTTGAAACCTATAGAAATGAATTAATTTTGCCATAATGTGCACAAAGTTAATTAGAAGTTGGGAACATATGGAATAGAGACATTAGGGCATTTAGTTCATATGAAAATAAGCACTGATACAATCTTCTCCAGAAAAGGTAAAAAATTAAATGCAGGAAGCATTTAAAAAAAATAAAAAAATAAAGGTCAATCCTGTATTACAATGATAAAGAACAGAGTGATCTTTTGTAAAATATATAAATATATTGTTGGCAGTGACTTCTTCCCTTTTTGTTTGCCAAGTCTTATGACAGTGTACATAAAACCAACTGTAAAAAAATCTTATAATTAGAGTACCCATCGTGCTGCATTAAAAGTTGGTACAAAAAATAAATGCCTTTAGTGGATGGCACTTAACTCCAGCTGACAGTAGGCTCAAGCCCACAGGTTTTACTCATAGCTTTAGTGCTGGTGACGTCAGTGGCTTCTGTACAAGGCCAGCAGGGTTTGCCCTGACTCGTGTTTGCTCACAGGGAACAGGCATAAAAACTCTACCTCTAAGGATAGTTCCAGTAAAATCCAAGTAAAATCTCTGAACTTCCTGTTGAAGAAAGGAATTGTCTTTCCTATGAAGGAATCCTGTTCAAAGACCCTTTATATCAGTGTGCTGAAATAGCCCCAGGTGTAACCTCCTGTGTTCATTGTACACACCCTGTGTAAAGCTCTGCTGTGTTGGAGTTCCTTGGGCTGGCACATCCCCAGGGAAGGGCAGGGCTCTGACAGCACCCTCAGCTCAGGAGGAAACACACTCTGCATTGCACTGCAGTGATTTGTCACAAGGAAATGCCCCTTTCTGAATCCCTGCAACCACTAACCGGGCACAGGGTGTGCTTTCCTGAACATAAAATCCCACACTGCCCCATGGTCCCTACTGGGAAATAACCAGAGAAAGGCAGGACAGGAAAAAACCCACATGATCTCGCTCTGTCTTACTGACTTAACTTTGGAATAGCTCTGCTCAGAGACCCCTTTTGCTGCCCACAGTATATCAAAAAGGAAAAGACCTGCTTGTAGAAACCTCTGCCTCTGCCTGTTAACACGTTAGAATGGGCACCTCAGGGGGCTGCTGGAGTTTGTGAGCTGCAGTTTGCTCTGCTTCACCACACACCTGCAGCTCCCCAGTCAGTGCAAGCAGCTCCTGGAGCAGAGCTCAGCCACCTTCCAGCTGGCTGTGTGCCACCCAGCCTTGTGTGCAGTGCTGCCTGCCTTAAAGTGCTTTGCAGGCAGATTTCAGCCCCTCTTTCCTTTTTTTACCTTGCTATAAAAGTCAACAGAAGGATCTGCTCTCAGCCTTCAAGCATCAGCATCAAGCTTTGCAACAGTTTCAGTTTTGAGAATATGTCTTTATTCACTTCTCCTTTTGATTGTCTCTAATTATTCCAGGCTTACCTTAAAAATATTTTGTATTCAGTAGCACATTTTCAGTGCCATTTATTTACTGGTTTTTTTTACCATTTAAATAAAAGCAGGAGAAACAACCATGGCAATTAACAGCAAGTATTGTTTCTCTAAGACAATCCTTGTAATTAGTATGCTAATTTCCCACAAATATGACCAAAGCTATATTAGCAACCAGTATTACCATATGCTTCTGGAAAGAAAATAATCATCAAATTGTTTAAGAGTCTCCTGGGAAAGGAGAATAGAAGATCTGATTTAAGACAATATCATGTCTTGAGAAAATTACACTGTGTCCCTGTCATACTTTTATCTATTATGGTGCTGTCTGCTGATGCATTTCCATTTGAAGAGTGTTATAATTTATCATGGAAGCAGAGGTCTATTGAATTGAGGCTAGTTAAGTGCCAGGAAACAGAGCATCAGAATTTGCTGAATGTGGGACAGAAAGCTGACCCCTAGATAAAGGTGCAGTCAGTCCTGTCAGAACCACTTGCATGTCATTATCAACCCTCGACACAAGTTATGGACCTTTTCTCTCTTTTGGCAAGCAAATTGGGGCAGTAATTATTTGATAAGGTTTTTTAAAAAGCATCACTGCAGTATGTTCTTTCTCTACTTTTCTATGTTGCAATGCAGCCCAAATTTGCTTGTCATTGCTGCATGTTGAAAAATCCAGGCTCTGTCCAAAGGAGATATCATCAGAGTTGGCACAAACATCCTCCTGGGCTTCTGTAGCCTGGATAATCTTAGATATTTTCTGCTGATTCAGGTTCTCATGATGATAATTTCATCTTTTCACACTGTGGAAACACACACATTTGTCATCTAATGTATGGAGTGTAAAGACAAGCAATGCAGTGATGCCATATGCTGAGGAATCAATGTGGAAGGAATTTGGAAAATTGTAGCTTGATTTAAAAAGAGGAGGTCCTTTCCAGGCACTTGGGCCCTTCAAAGTCCAGGTATTTCCCATCAAATGGCTGGGCTGGGAAAGGTCAGCCTGTTTGATGGGTACTGGTTTTTCAGATTTCATAGGAATTCTCTGCTGTTCCAAGTTTTTGCAATTTCTCTGCTTTACTGTTTAGAGCAAGTTGGTCCCTTAGTGGCATTAACATTGTGGCTAAGGAAGCCTAGAGGAACAAGTTAGGCAGAATCTAAATATATAAAATATCCTTTGGTCGTGTCAGCAACTTCAGCTCTTCTTTTCTTAAAGGTAAATAAGGCTTTCTGGCAGAGACCAACCAAAGAAACAGCATAGAACATACACTTCTGAGAAAAAGCTCATAAAACCAGTCTGCAATCCTGTTCTTTGTGTGGCTATTCCAGCAGAATATTTTCTTGCCTTTTGTTCCTGTGAAACTCCATTACCTATGCTGAAAACATGGAAATTCCCTCTGGATTGGGGTGGGGAGTATTCTTTCATACTATTTGATTTTTCTGTAGTAAGAACTTAAAAGAAAAATAGAATGTACTGTGGGCCCCTAAGAGTCAAAAAAAAAATGCTGCATTAAAGTTGCATGAACCTTTGTATGAAAAATATCCCTTCACTATAGTAGGATAGAAAAGGTTTATTAATTCTGGTTTATTTTGTGGGATTGTGCTCTTTGAATCTTAATGTTCCCCAAAGTTCTGCAAGATCAGGTTTTTCTATTTTCCTAATGAAGCAGTTTGACATTTCACATGAAGCCCATGATGTTTAGTATTTGAATGTCTTAAGCAGTGATACTAAAATGTTAAAAATCAAATGAACAAAGTTTTCTCCCAAGCAATGGTTATATTTTAAACATAATATACTTGGTCTGATTTTTTTTTCATGAAAATTGTATTTATCCAGTTAATTAATTGTATTTTTCAGATACACATCTTTCTAAAAAGCCATGAGTTTAGTCCATAGACTAAAGAAAACAGATCCAAAGATAGTGTTATCTGTTTTATTAGCAGTTAGTTGATTAAAAAAAAAAAAGCAGAATTTGGCAACATTTTTTTGCATTAATATGGTCTAAATATTCGGGTTAAATATGAATTCAACAGCCATGTTGATGAAGGTCTGCCATGAGCCACAGCTATTTCTGGACAGTTCCCTGTGGTAGCTCATCTCTGACTCATTTAAGAGCTCTTTCACTTGTGTGACACAGGGTTGTGTGTAATTATGTCGTTCTTTTTCCTGTTTGAGGAGTTTTTGACATTTGTATTTTAAGCCAATGACATTTCCATGAGCTCCAGCTCTCTGATACCACACTGACTTCAAGTCATTATGGATCAGCTGAGCTGACTACGGGGAATATTTGAGAAATCATCCCATGAACTTTTTCCAAGTCACAGGTTCAGGGCATTGTCTTCTGGGTAAAAGAACATATTGGTAAAGTATTGCTTTCCAAACTCTGGTGTTGGTGCTGATTTTAATTGCTAAAACATCCAATTTTCAGTTTCTCCCCCCAAAAAGCTAATATCATAAAATTTATTTACTCCATAATAAATACAAAAAGAAAACTGCATTCTCTACAAATAGAGTCCACAAAGAAAGATTGTGAATCTTTTAATTACAAAGATATTATGGGAGGCAATTCCACTGGATTAAGGCTGTGGCTGTACGATGGTTTGCTTAATTTTACTGATCTGGTAAAATAACATAAAATAACACTCTCCTTCTTGAATTAAAGTGTGCTGAAAATACTTTGTAACAAATAAATCAAGCCTCGATTCCCTCTCTGAGAATTTGTGGTGGATATGAGCACACCAACAACAGTCCAAACTTACAACTTGACTCCACAAACTGCTTTTAGATATGAGCAAAGTATGCAAAACTGGTGTGCTGCATTGTCCTAGGCAGTTTAACTTAATTTTGGAAAATGAATTTATGATAATATAGCAGAAAACCATTATTCATTTGACCTTATTAAGCTGGAGTAGAATCAAATTGTATACTATTGACCTTCACCTTGGCTCACTGTGTAGATGAATGAAAATAATTGCACTAGTGAAAATAATCAAATGGCTGCACAGAGCTTGCAGATTGAATGGACTTTGGCTCAGTGCTATTAGGAATGCTTTAGCCTATAGAAATAGAGTTTTGTAATTAATGAAGAACAAGGACTGGGGAAAAAAATAGTACTCTGCCAGCTGCCTTTAAGCAAAATTGGATGGCTGCAGTTGGATTAGCATGTAGTTATAACTACTGAGATTGCTTTTAAAGGCTGAAACAGAGGAAATTCATGGTAGAGTGGAGGTGGAAATTATGGCTAGAGACCTAGAATGAGGTGTGTTTGTAACCCAAATTAGACAAGTAACTAAGGAATCCCTAACTATTGCTCCAATTAAGAAAATTGAACTACTGAGACTTGTAGCTTATGTGACTTTCATGGAAATTTGTCTCAGGCATTGTAGAAAAAAAACCCAAAAAGCTGGAAAGATGCCTTTTCTGAGGTCAATGAAAATATCCCAATCTTCATTTTGGACAAAAAACATATTTGCAATTGATGCTGCTGGGCAGTGGAACAGTTTGTGGTCACTTAGGTGGAAGGACATGCAGTTCTTCTTGTTCCAGATCCACTAAACCAGCACCTCCAAGTCCCAGAAACTCAATTTCAGGGACTGGCATTTAAGTGGCACAGTCTCCTGAGGCCAACTGAGGCTTGATTTTAAACTTCTTATTTAACAAAAATAATATGCTGCATGCTTGTAGGGTTTTTTCCTCCTCCAACTGATATTTTTTTCTTCCAGAAGGGATAAAGAGTTAAGTCCTGCTTTGTCCTATTAATTTAATTAGTATTGGATTGATGTAATTGAGAAAAGAATTTGTCCTGTGCTACTTAAATTAAATGAGAGTTCCATCAGGCTGATTCTTTCATATTACAGTGCATCTTCATTACAGCATCATTTAATTCCCTCAGAGATTTCAACCCTTATTTCTTTTCTCATGCAGAGCATCCCTCTGATACCACCAGTCAGGTGGGGTGTTTCACTCCTTCCTTCGCAGAATTTGGCTTCTCAAAAAAATATAGAAAAAAAGGATCAACCTTGATGGAGATTTCACATTGTGGTTTTAGCATTAATGCTACAAGAGTTCATTGACAAGTTTTCCTGACTAACAGAAGCATGCTGGGAACACTTTGTGTGCCATTCTGTGCTTAGTGCCCAGCTGTTAGCATGAAAGGGGCACACACTGCCTCTACAGCCAAGGCACAGCTGGCCCCCTTTGCTCAAGTGGTTTCATGCCAAACACATGAAGTTTTAATTATAAGCAGCCTGAAATATTTATGCTGTCTGAATTTCCTCATTCTTGTACAGAAACAAGACAAAAGTTCTTTTGAAATTTGATGATAGAAAGTATTTGACACCAACACGGCGCAGTGGTGGCGCCTAGTTAATTAGTCCGAGTTAGTAATTATGTTGTTGGGTTTTCTATTATTGTATTCTGTGCTTAGTGATGCCTTAATCCAAGAAGGGTAATTGCTCAGACATGGAAGCAATGATCCTCCCCTGCTCCTTCCATACATCTCTTCTTCATTCAAAGAGAGCTTGGTCCAGTGTGGAAACGGGCACCCCTGCACGTGGGTGCTTCTTGGAAAGAGAGCCACAGCTCTGAGTGCATCACCTCAGCATCCCTCCCAGTGCTCCTGGTTGATGATACATTTACCATCTGAGATCCTGCTCTGCACTTAAACACTCACAGGTTACAGACTTACAGGCTTAGCCAAGCTCCCAGCCTTTTTAACACTACAGCTGGCACCATGATGCTGTGGTTACCTTGGTGAAAGTCTTTGTGGTTAGCAGAGACAGCCACCAGAGACAGGACCTGGGGTTATGCCCTGTTGTAGCTTTCCTGTGTGCCAAAACAGCTGAGACTCATTGGCTAGAAGGGGTGAAAAGAGAAGATGATATCCTGGAGCTGACCAGGAGACAAGACATGCATTCTGCACCAGCACACACTTTGTGGTTTGGGGACCTGATGGCAATATGAAGGTTAGAAACATCGTCTCCCCTTTCTAGAGAAATAACTAATCATTTGAGTGATGTGTATGTGTGCACACAAAAATACTTCTGTGCACATATGTACGTGTAAATTCTCTTTTCCTGGCTTGCTTAGAATGAGCCACTTGTGAAACTTCACTCTTTTAAAGGCTGAGGGCTTTAAAGTCTGTCTGGATCAGACCCTGCATAGAAACTAAATGAAAGAAAATCTTAGGTGCACAGATGGTAATAAATTCAGCAGGACTCTTGAGAAGTGTTATTGAAGTTATGCACTCAACTTCTTTCATGTGTTTGAACTCTCATCTTTACAGTTGCTCTGATTTTCAGAACAGGTACCATCAGCTGAAAAGTGATTTTTCTTCACTTTTTCCCTCTTATGGCATATTCTTAGTCCAAGAGAATGAATCAGTGCTTCCTGATGGAATGCAAAAATATGATGAGTAACAGGAAATTGTTGGAAAGAACAGATTAGCTTAGAGATGGATTTAAAAAATAGTAAATAAATAAACAAATCCAGAAACATGGATATATGTGTAAACTAACACTGACCTATCTAATTCTGAACTGCAGCTTCTGCAAAATGGGGAATCTGCCACTCTGCAATTAACTAAGTTCAATAACAATTCCATTTTCTGTCCTTCATTAAAGTAACATCAGAAAAAGTGTCTACACTGCAGACTCAAGAGTACTGTAGCCATATCTGGGTTTTAAATGAGCTGCCTTGGATACTGGGAGTCCTTGCCAAGGTCAGGTTAAATTAATCTTCCTGATCTCCACTTTGTCATGGCTGTGCAGCTCTCATTCCCCAGACTAGCTCACAGAGTATTAACTTGGGTATCTCCTAACTACACTGCTTCCCACACTGCACATATTTATATACAAAATCAGTGTACTTTTTTCAGTCAGCCAAGAACAATCCACTTGCTCACAGAACAGTCCAGTCAAAATTCCTGTCCTTGCAAGTCCCACAACACTTCTTACCCACCTTAGACCCAGGCTGCACGCAGTATTAAAAATACCTGCATTTTTATCAGGTCTCCTCAGAAGTTGCTGCCTTAGAGGTGTGCTGCAGGGCTTTTTGTGGGTTTATTGTTTGTTTGTTCGTTTTTCAGGGGTTTTTTGTTGTTTTATTTGTTTGTTTGTGGTTTGTTTTTCTGATCACTATTTCGGGACTGCCTGCCCCTCACAGCAGAACACTTCCTTCATTACCTGGTACTCCAGGTCTTCTGTAGATTGCAGGATTTGATAATCTCCCTCCCATGCTGCCACACAACTTGCACAAGCTCTGATCTTGGATGTCCTTGGGTGTCCAGTGTCACAAATGGAATAGACAGACTTCTTGACAACCCACTTGATTAGTGTGGATGAGAGCATTTTAATTTGGAAAGGGAAAGAAGAACAGTGCTTAGAAATTCACTTCTAGATACTGCTCACTGACTGTTTGAAAGGCTAAAACATTGAGCAGTGAAATGGTGAAATAGAAAGGGAATATTTCAGTGAGCATGAAACAATAGAATCAGGTAGGAAAATACCAGCAAAAATCAGTAAATATGGTTCACCATTAACATGTGTCAAAAAAATATGGTTTTACTCTCATAAGAAACATTGCCAGAGTACCCAACCAACAGCAATGCCTCAATGTAAAGAATCATTTCTGCACTGTGGCTTTTCTTGCCATAACACTGCCTGTATAACTATCTACGTAACTGGGTGATCAATTCCACCTGTGATTATTTGGTGATTTCTTTGTTTCACGAGGCCTTTATCTCTTAGGCTCTTTCTCCCAACAAAAAAGTGGTTTTTACTGCTAATTCAGTAATTTTTATTTTATTACTGGCAAACATTTTATTCTTTTTAGTTAAACAGAAATAGCAGCATCATTGGAAAAAGCTTTTGAATTGCCATCATCTCTTCTCCACCAAAGAGATTCAGAGGACCAATTAATGATACACTTCTCTCTAATAAAAAATTGCTTTATAGTTTCATAGAAAACCTACCCAATCCAAAGCTGTGAAGCCCAATTGACTGGGGGAGGATAGAAATTAATCAGAGGATGTGAATAAACATTTATAAGGTCTATAAGTAATGTCATACACATAACCTTGCATAGGTTGAGCATCTGAGTGAAAGAAGCCCTGAACTTCTTGGATGAATAATCAGAATGTTCTTATTTCCTGAAAGAGGTCTTGATGTAACTTTCCTCCTTGTTTTAGTTGCTTTTCTTTAAAATGAGTTCCAATCTTTATATTTAGCTCCCAAATAATAATTTAAAGCCTTGTGGAGCTTGATAAGTATGATTCTCTGCAGCTAGAAGTCCATTCTTGATGACTTTGCCTGCAAGTTATGGTCTAGAGTTAGAGCCTCGCAGGTAGGAAGCCCAATTAGAGGGTTTCCTAAAGGGCTTGATGTGCCTGAGTGCCCCACAGTGTGAAAAGTCTGCTCCTTCCTGTGGTGCTCAATCCTTCAGAGTGTTCTTTAGGGGCAGGAAGAGCAACACATCAAGGAAATGATGCTGACCTACTGCCTTGCAGGCAACCTCAGAGACAGCAGGCTCAGTAGGAGAGTGGATCCTCAAGGTGCAGGAACACATCCCTTAACAAGACTTAAGGCATTAAGTGCCCCCTCACAGTCATTATCTATGCCCAGGTTTTTCAGCCTCTTTTTAAATTAAAACTCCATTTGCTATATGTAGCTGTTTAAGTCTTGCAGACTGCAATATTTTGTCAAACTCACAGATTTTTGACACAAAGATATGTTTGATAATGCCTTTCATTCAGTTTTCTTATGTTCCATAAAGCTGCCACAATAAGACACAGTAAAACATGATACATTGCTTGTTCCTGTACATTGACGTGAAAGCAGAATGCAATGAATAGAAAAGACACTGAAAGCAAGATCATTGCAAAAAAGCTCATATATTCTTATAGTGGGGTTTTTTCTGAAAAGATTCATAGGATTTTCATTTTAAATATCTAAATAACTCAAAGCCTTTTTCTATCCTCCATTTTTCTATTTCAAATTTTTGAGAGCTCTTCTGTTTGAACAATGCCTGATGATCTGTGCTGCTTCAGCCCTTCAGGCCATCAGCTGTGGGTGTAGTGCCTTACACTTTTCCAGAGGGATCACTGGGAGGCATTTTTCATACTTCAATCTGTGCTGCTGCATTAGTATAGCAGAGCTATAGTGCCAGCAAGCAGAAGTTTTTTTAAATGAACACCCAATATAAAATACTTTTAGATCACAGCGCATTTGGGTCGTGGTCTGCAAAGCTGCACTTGATTTGAAATGGTCACCTTCTGATAAAAACCTCCTTATCCTGCTCATTATATTTCCACTTGCAATGCAGGGCTGCACAGAATATAACCTCAGGCTGTGCAGTTTTGGATAGGGCTTCTATGATACCTCCTACTTTGCCATCTGCACTTATTCCTTTTTATGGAGGGCAGTGCCACAGAAAGAACCTCTGTGTGTTTTGGATTGTGGTTTTCTAACAATATTTCAGAACAGTCTTGATTCAGACACTTATAAATGAAATCTATTATATATTCAATTCAAAATACTACTGCTTTCTGCTCCCTTCATGCTCATTGAGATCTGCTTATGGGGAGAAGTGTCTTACCCCTAGAAAAGCCAAACTGATCTCAGGAGAGGAACCTGAGAGGTGAGATATTCACAGAACAACTGCAGAGGATTTGAGAGGTCTCCCCATTTTGCAGTACTGCATCTCCCCATTCATGCAGCACTGACATCTTTCAGACCTGGTAGAGAAATTGTTCTATAACAAAACACACTGATCAATCAAACTCTCAGGAGAAGCAGTGTCTCATTGGTTTCATCCATTACCCAAAATCTGGAATGTAGATTTCTATGTTCCTTGGAAGGAAATTTATTTCTAGAAGATCAATTACATTCATTTTATGACCCTTATGGTGACTTAGAGGTGTTTTGGGTTTTTTTTTTTTTTAAACATCAGCACTCCCCCAATATTAGAAAAATGACACCCTGATTCTCTGCGGTCACACAGGATCAATATTCACCAGGCATTGCATCAGAATTTAGCATATTTTTTCAAATGCTGCATGTAAACTGAATGTGCCAGCAGAATTGATTTAAGGCCACCTATCAACACATAAACAGTTTTTTTACATTCATGTGTAAGACATATCACACAGCCTTATCTCTGATACATCACAAAGTGTGTTGTTTCTCCATGGCTTGTTTTCTAGTCACAAAGGAGCACAGCTGTCAAACCAACTAAAATTAAGCTCTCCCTGGCATTTTAATTTCTCAGCTTTGTAACCTGGCAATTAAGTGTTAACCTGCCTGGTTTAGGATTGTGTTACATCACTCACAAAAGGCTGAAACATGTTAGATTTACTCATTTCTACAACCAATTACCAGGCATCTCATTCACACACAGCTTCTATTCTCAGCCATTACATGGTTCATTTCATAGAAGACTGCATTTGTGTTGCTGTGTTTATACTTTCTTCTGCCTATGGATAGGGAGAAATGTTGTTCTGCTGAGTGCTTTCTCATCCTGTCCTTAGCAGATTGCATGTGCCTCCATAATTTATTTGAAACAAACAAACAAAGGTAACAAAACAAACAAACAAACAAACAAAAGCCCCCAAACCCCCAAACCACAACATAAAGTTACTGGTGCTTTCAGGATGCCTTGAGGAGTTGTTATCTCCAGCAGCAGAAGCTGTGGTATCCAGTGTCTGCTATTGATATGCATATGCCAAAACTAAAGGGGGAAAAAATACAAATGTTTGTCAAAGCTGTGAAATATTTCAAGATACTGTCCTGTCCTACCACCTTGAATATAGAATTTGGATCTTCTCATCACCTCGAGAACACCTTAAAACATCTTCCTTGGTCAGGGACCTCCTCTAGAGGGATGGCTGTAGCACAGGATCTTCTTTCTGCAAACCTGGACTTTGTATGGCAGACTTAGATGGGAGAGAAATACCATTTGTAGTGGTTTCTTTGGGGTATTATTAATAATTGGCATACCTAAAAATCCCTCACCATTACCATGTGAGATGACACTCACAAAGACATCTGTACATTTATTATCTCAGCCCTCAGCCCATCATATCTCAGATGATGCAAGGGATGGGCCCAAATCAAAGCAGTACTGAGAGCAAGATGTGTGTGCTCCCAGTGGAGTACCACAGCCAGGGCTGAAAAATGACTTCAGAGTCTTCTCTATCACAGAAATGGAAGTGTGAGAACTTGTACTTCATTTTAGAAATAGTCATGGTTGCCTGGTGAGATACTAGAAATAGGAAAGGAATAGGAATAGGAATAGGATAAGAAAACTTCTGGATGCTCAAGTGGCAAAATGAAGAGTTATTGCTCGTATTGCTGACAATTGACTTCCAACATCTGAGGAGTTTAGACTAAGCTTAAAGAATGAAGCCTCGACTATTTTGGATTCACCACTCCAGATCTCAGTGCTGCATTCCACTGCCAAGCTTCTGCTGAGATCACTGAGATTTTCTTGGGCATGAAGAATGCAAGGCCAAGTCCAAAAGAAATGTTTGAACAGAATCACTGTGAGACTTCTATAAAATATTTTTTCTTTGTTTCAACCTAATGCCTGAATTCTCTACTTCCTTGATCCTCACTACTTATGAAAAATGAATCAGACTCATTTGCAGTGTTGAGCACTTCCAAGAGATTTTATTACACATTTTTATGTGCAAGGGCCATTTTGAAGAATATATGTGCTCTCATGTTTATTGCCCACTTTAGTTTCTCTTCCTGGCAGTTACAACAATTATTTACCATAGTTTTCCAGACTGTGCTTAGAAAAGAGGCGATAAAAACACAAGGTGAGATCCTGACTGCATTAAAATAGAAAAGAACTCTGCTACTGATTTCTGCATAGCCTCTGTCTTCACAGCACACTTTTGTTTGATTCTTGCTAGTGAGAAGTGCTTTGTGTGCGGTCAACTCATTCAAAAGCCTAATTGTCTTCTGAGGTCCTCTTCATGAGAAGTTACAAATCCTTAAAAAAATCAGATTTTAGAAGCAACACAAAGCACGCCCCAAAGTAGGGCAGAAAAATTTTATTTGTGTTCAACAGCTTTTGAAATACTTTAAAAACTGCACTTTTCAAGGTAGCAGTAATTCAAGACTCACTCCTAAGGGAGTTTGACTCATGCAGCCTTGGTAAGACTATTTATCTGCAAATTCTTTGTGGCTACTCCATTGTCAGGGAAATTTTTGACTTTGCTGCGCATCAGATTAAGCTGCATTGTAGCTCCAAATCACTGGCATATTACCACAGGTGTTCCCAAAGAATGGCTGCAATCCCAATGGATGTCAGTCCCAACAGACATCACCAGCACATGCAATCCCTATGAAGCAGCAAACAGCAGAGCATGTTCAACATGAGCAGAGAGAAGCCTGGCCCTCAAGAGAATAGGGTCATTAACCCAGATTACAAAATATATGAGAAATTATGGTACCACGAGGAGGCACAGATCCAGAATTTTTGGTTCTGTTCAGGAAATTTAAATATTTCAATTCAATTATTCCAAAATCTCACCCCACTAGTCTTGCTTTTAATGCATTCTTAATCAATTTGGTATTTGTAATGTTATCATCTTATGAAAATATAGAAAAAAATAGGTGTAAAATTGCCACTAAGTCTTAGGACATCTTACTCTGTAAATTGACTCACATCACTTAACAGAACTATCCAGAAGAGCTCAGCTCCCCTGCTTAATTCAGTGCACTCCTTCACTTCTCTGTCTGTGAGGGTTCAGATGCAGCCTACTCTCATCAGTGAGATGTTGTTAAATTTAAGGCATAAACATTAATTACTTTGTATTTTAATAACCTTTTGCAGGCAGACTTATATAGGGATAGTTTCAGATATCACCATACAGGATGTGAATTAGATTTCTTGCCTTTTCTCAGTGATCACCAAGTCGCTGGCAGGCAATAGTTTCAGATAATTCCCATCTAATGGTTTGATATCATATAAAGAACAAAGGAAAGTTGTAATGAATCACAAAAGACATTTTCATTATCCCAGAATAAACTGGATGCAGTTATTGAATGAGACAGTTCAGTGTTATTGTATTCTGGAAAATTTCACTGAATCATAGTTAACAGTATCCTATGCCCACAACAAAGCACAAGTAGGAAAGAGATTTACGAAGCCAAAGCAATAATAAAAACTCTGAACTTGCCAGATTTAAAAAATGCATTGGGATCAACATTGGACTCTGCTATCTAAAATAATTGCAGCCCTAGTCCATTTGATAGCATCTTATCTCTTATACAGAGGCGAAAAAAGATAGAAATGAGACCAGAACTAACTGTAGGGTTTGTCACTGGTGACCAAATGTATGATTTCCATGCTGGCATTAAAAGTGAATCCAGAGCTGTGACATGTGGATTGCCTCTAATCTAAAAGCACTAACTTCTATAGCTGTAAGCACATTGTTAAAATTTGGTCTTTTATCATACCTCCCATTTCCATTTTTTCAATTCTAATCCAAAGGCTCATTGATTGTGCTTGTCTGTGGTAGGGACACTCCAATAAACAATGAGGAAAAAAATGCACTCCTAAAAAAAGAAGTAATCAGCTAGTGCAGTGCAGTGAGATGAATGCTTAAAATGTTAAAACCATCAGTTTTCCAAGGGAGCAATTCTGTAAATATTACTTGGTCACTGAAGTCAACAGTACCATTCTAATGAGTAAAATTTTTTATCAAATCCCAGCTTTGAGCTTCCTATCAAAGGAATTTTCTCCCAGTTACTCAGTAACACTCATTATATTTGTCACATTATTTTACAGGAACACAGATACCAACACTCTCTGCTCAGATGAGCTCATGGTTATTAGATTGAGTGAGGCTTTTTGGTGAGGAAAAAACACTGATCTAGGAGAAACAATAGGGAGAAATTTGGGCAATATTTTTGCTAGGAAAGTGATGTTTTGTATGTTGTTGTTGGCTTTGTTTCTTATTGCACTGAAACTTCCAAAACCTATACCTCAAGTTCTCCAAGTATTTCGCTCAACCCTGATTTCCAAAAACATCCTTTGACCTCATTTGTGCTGCTTTTAACCCTTTCATGGCTGCAAACAGAGGGTTTTTCATTGCAAGCACAGGTGGTATGAAAAGGGATTGTTTCATGGCACGTGTCTGCTTTTCATCTTCCCTTGAGGTACCTCCTCCATGAGACCAAACTGGTCATGGAAAACCTGCAGGAAGATGCCATCACATTCCTTCCATCCACACTGCTATAAAGACTTTATAGGTGCTGTAAAGTCACATCACTCTTCATTCTATTTTAAGCTTTGAATATCATTATCTAGTCTGAGGAAAAAAAAAAAATTATTCTGATTTTTCTTCTTCTGGAAAGATGAGATGGATCTCAAATACTTTACTGCCTTTTAAGTGCGTATAAAAGCATAACTACAAAATAATATTTTATGATATGCTCAGCATTATTTCCCTTCCTATATACTGCTCTTGCTGATTTGGACAAAAAAGTTATGCAGGCCATGAATGGAAATGATCTTTCATATGTGAGAAGAGTGAAGGATTGGTTCTTGCTCTGTCATACACCTGGTGTGTCAGGTCCAGCTGTCCCCCAGAAGTTATTAAGTTTGTTGAGGTAGGAGTACTCAGACAGTCCTGTCTGAGTTCAGGAAGCATGGCCAGAAAGTGTTTGCATTGAAGGCACTGTAAAATTATCTCAGAGGCACCACACTGGCATCAGATGGATAACAGGTCTTTGCCAGTGTAATCATTTTTATCTTTCTTTGCTCTGTTGCACAAAATGTCTGGGAAAAAAAAAAAACAATCAAAAAACATCCATAGAGGTAATTTTATTGACTGATAAAGTGCTATCCATGCAATGAGACTAAAATTACTGAAATGGCTCACCAGTAAACAGGTAACCTAATTTTCAAACCAATATCATTTTTAAAAACCACAGCCAGACAAAAAATAGAACAATATAATTCTTGCAAAAAAAAAATGAGGAAGAAAAATCCCTGTACACAGAGCTGTTTAGAATTACAGGCTGTTGTTTGACATGGGAGGTACTGTGCTTACTATGAAGAAAATATCTTTTTTAATTCATGGCCATCTAGTAGGAAAACTGAAGGGTCTGAAAGAATGTGATAAAAACTTTATCTCTCTCTTCCTGAAGTCTGCATTGATTTGGATTAGATTCTGTGTATATTGCATGATAAGCAGATTTGTATTTATTCTTTTGTATACTATGCAAAGCATCAGAATACAAAATCAGGTGTGCTTAAGCTTGATGGGTATGGACTTATAGGAATGCAGCAGCCACACTAAGCCATTTACTGGAGAGGATTGTTACAGGGAGAAGATCCATTACATTTTTATAGAGAGAAATCATAAGCCCATACTTCACACTTCTCTTCAGGCATTAACAATAAACTAGATAGGAAATCATTCAAAATGACATGAAGGAAAATAATTTTATGATCACTAGAGGACCTTGAAGAGACTGAGAGTTACACTTGTAAAAATTACAATGAGAATACATCCTTTACAAATGTCTTGTAAAAGGAAAAATTTATTATCATTGTTATATTTTGAGGATCTCGTTTTCCTGTGATTTTTAGCAGCTCTGCTCCTAGTGGCAGTTCTTTTTTTATTATATTTTTTTGATCTTTGACAAAATGATAGATAATTTTCACATTTTTGGCAAAGACATAGGAATGAATGGGATAATAAAAATTGGCAAATTGCTGTTTATTGATAAAAAATCTCATGTTTGCATCCCAATTTCATAACCAATGAAAGGGAGGACATATTTACATAGACAGCTATCATCCATTCTTTACAAAACTCCACAGCTGCTCAGTACAACACAGCTACTGCACTTTTAGCCAGGGCCAGGAAATAAGTGTTTTGATTGGAACTGCCAAGTAAATGTCTTTAGTTAATCCAAATATGTATATCTGAGATTTAATACGGCGAGAATTCTAACTTCTTTTTTGTGCTAAAAATTGAAAATTATCTTTTACAGCTTCAGGAGGGTAGAACTATGACCCTATATCTCAGCTGAGATGAAACAGAGCTTTGGGACTGGCTCATGGACAGCTTCCATTTTACTTTTTGACCTGTGTTGGCCCTTTTTTATGAGATACTCACTGAAGAAAATTTAATATCTGCATCTGCAAAGAGCAGGAGTCTTCTCAAGAGACAAGGAGAACAGCCATCTTTGTACTAATTTACTTATATGAATATACATCAATATGTTTCTCTACTTGAGTGCATGTTGCCCTTTATTGTCAAAGAGAACTCTACAGAAGAATTTGCCCTTTGGTGTCTGTTGTGCTTGTCCAATCACAAACAAACATGAGCATAAAAATTTAGGCATAGGATTCTAAGTTCTTTTAATTTTCAATGAGTACTCAGAAAAATTGTTTATTTTTATGTCTACATGTCTCTTGCCTACCTAGTTTAGTTATTGTGGGCAAGTTTCAGAGTGGAAATTCTAACTTTGGGGTTGGCTGAGAACCCAACAGCCTGTGCTTGGAAACATGAAGGGAATTTGCATATGGGAGCCAAAGCTCCTATGAAAATATCTATAGCATCCACTTCACAGATGAGTGAACAGCAGTGGGATCCAGGGGTTCTGCTCTCTCACAGAATAACAAATCTGCCCTCCCTTCAACCTCCCCACACTCTAAACTGGGCCTGCTGGAGTCAATAGCACCAAAGTCAATAGCTGCAATGAGCTGCACTGAGGTCAGCAGCAGTGCGCTTCTCTAAAATTGGCAAATAATCTCGAGAAGAATCTGTCCCAGCATCTCTAACTGTCAGCTGTCTCTTTTCTTCTGCCTCCTTCCAGTGACAATGGCCATGGGAGACTGGCACTCCAGGGAAAAGTCATCCAACACAGGCGGGGGAAAGGAAACCTCAAGGACAAACACTACAGCCAGGCTTATAAATCTCTGCTGAGACAGGTAAATAAGAAGATGTTCTACCAGAGAGGTGACCTTAAGTGAGTAATGAAACTTCTTTGAGGCTAAGTAGGCAGTGTGTATCAGTTAATTAATGTATAATGGAATTTCCAGTTGGGGTTTTATAAATATGCATGGTTCTTCCTTCCACTCCTTATACCAAGATACCCTTTGGAGCAACTTTTTTCTTTAAATTACAATGATTTGAGTCTGAAAAAATAAAAGAACAAAAACACAGAAAATAGGAACAGAAAAATCTCAAGACAGATTCTTATGCAAGGAATATTCTGACAGAGTTTATCCATTTTGAGATTTGTAAATGCTTCTCCTTCTCCTCCCCTAACTCTGGCATCTTCAACACATTTCTCCAGATCTTTGGGATAAGCTGGTACTGTTTTAAGGGGTGTAAGTTTTTCTTGTGAGGTTTTTGATGGTGGGCCAGGTGATGCTGTGAGCAAGCCCCAGTGCTGGCAGATGGATGAAGCCACATTCCCTTCAGTGGAGTCAGAGGAAAGCAGCTGATGGCCTGAGCTTATCTAACAACAAAAGGCACACAAGGATCAAAGCCTCTCTGTTATTCTCAACCTTTAATAGACTTTTCCATTACTATACATTATGAGCATTAGCAATTTTTGTTGTCTATTACCAAATTATAAATTACAGTTAAGCAGGATAGATTTTAGCCATGAAAAGTATTAAGAGAAAAATTGCTCTAGTTTTACAATAATTTCCATCGTATAAAGAGAAGTATGCATGAAACTTTCAGAAAGTCTATTCTCTGTGTGCAATTAAATTATTTATATGGTGTATAATTAATATGTTCGGTGATTTTGGTAAAGAGGCTTAGCTTTTAATCCTTCTCTAAAGATAAGAGATCACAGGAATGAAATGCAAATTTGAGGTCTTATTTTATGTTTGTATAATAATATCAAGCACTTTTCACTGTGGATGATTCTCAAGGAAAAAACAACAAGAAATCCAGAAATCCCCACTGGCTAATGATTACATTATCAATGCAAGCAAATTCCTCAGCACAATGCTGAAAGGTTTAGGCACACCAGCAGTTCAGGGCTGTCTGAATCCACACTGTAGCAGATCAGCTCTCAAAACACCTTTGCTTCCCACAGATAATTTAGATATCCGGTAGGTGTACCACCTAAATGCTCTAAACCCATTTATTTGAGGAAAAATCTTCCTGGTTTCAGAGGCCACAGAGGCCCTAAATACTGCTGAGCTGCCAGTTTTGTTACAAGAAGCTGGACAGAGTGGGACAGACAGACTGCAGATGTCTCATGGCCTTTGGCTTCACCACCTGCAGGCAAAGAAGAAATGTCAGGACTGATCTGCAAAGTGTGTGAAGCTGTTGGCCATGCACTCAGCAAAGGGACTGGGAAAGGGCAGTGACGGAGCAAAGCCTGGGATCCCAGGAGATGAGGTCTGAGGGATTCCTGCATCCCACTGCTGGATGCACCTCTGGAGCTGCAGGGTGTGTGCAGAGCAAAGCCTGGGATCGCAGGAGATGAGGTCTGAGGGATTCCTGCATCCCACTGCTGGATGCACTGGAGCTGCAGGGTGTGTGCAGA
>WBNP01005432.1:1408776-1431361 GCA_013401095.1 Passerina amoena
TTTAAATATTCTCAGGTTTCCACTGTCTTTAAAAACAAGTCCAATTCTCCCCATGAAAAGCGTGGTTTAGTCTTGAGCATGAAACAGGAGGAAGGCCATAGGAAAAGTGTCCATTCTGTGAAAATTCCAAAGATGTTCTCCAAATTCAAGACATTTTGTTTGCAGGACCCCAAGTTATCTGGCCAACCCCAGGTGAACACTGGAACTTCCAACAAATTTGAATGTTGCCCATGTTTGAAATATTTTCTGTTATTAATGAAGGTGACAGTCAACAGTCTTTATACACAAACCCTCCATAGGTTTGAGTTTGTAAATAGTTCATTTTTCCCGTGATAATTCTAGTCTGAGGAAGGCTGAGAAAGACACATTGCATATATTTGGTAACTACAGATCCAAACCAACAGTCCAGGTTTTCCCCTTAACTTCTGCACACACTAAAAAACATTATGTGGCCTATTCTGTGTGACTGTGAGAATGTTCAATATTAGCAAATATGTTTGGTGTAAGTTTCTGGGAAAGCCAGGCAGGCATATTAACAGAGCAGCCAGGTTCTGAATGGCCCTGCTGAGCTTATATCTCATGTGTTAGCATACCCTTCATTTGATTTGACTGTTTCAACCCTTATTCTCTCAATCTGTGATTAGTCACTTGG
Organism: Passerina amoena; assembly: GCA_013401095.1. Lineage (NCBI taxonomy): Eukaryota > Metazoa > Chordata > Aves > Passeriformes > Cardinalidae > Passerina > Passerina amoena. The sequence continues at coordinate 1,409,429 of WBNP01005432.1, forward strand.
TGGCTGTAAGCCACTAATTAAGACACAGTGGAATAAAGCAAGGAGTTTGATAGCTGCAGGTAGGGCAAACAAGATTCAGCCACATGATAGAAAGTTTACTCAGTTTGCATTTAGCTGTAAATTATTAATTTTTCTAATGCCTAAAATATATAACTGCAGTGCTAAATGTATCTACATAAAAGCAGAAAATCTCAACAAAGCAGAATAAAATTGTTGGGCCAAATAAAGGCATGAGTTATATGCAAAGAGTTCACACTAACTACTATTCTATTATCTGAAAATAATCTGTGCCAAAGAAGAATTTTGTTCTACAATACATAGGTGAAAAGTTGCTATATTTTGTCATTCTAGAAAACACAGTTTCCCAAAAAAAGAGGCAACTGTCCACATTTTTCCAATTTGTCTGAAAGAGGTTGAAATCTTTTATAGTTTCATTTGAAAAGATTTTACATCCCCTGTGTTTACTTTGAGGTTGAGACTCAAAGTTCAGGATACAAAGGAAATCTACATATTGGACTGGAAATATTTATTCATTTCAGACCAAAACACAGTGGATTTTACTCAGTGTTTTTTGCTCATGCTTGTTGATATTATTCTTCAGGGTCTAGCAAATGCCATAACTTTCTACAAAATGAATTTCACTCAATTGTGAAAAAGTCTTACTTAATGAGTAGCTGCATTAAATTAACTTTGGAGAATGTCCCAGCCATGTCATTTTCATTCATTACTTCTGTCTTTATAAAAAACTCTAGCATCATACTCTGGAAAACTATTGTGAAATTAAAGTTCTGTCACTAATTCTGAAAATCACAGGGACAGAGATTGTAAATTCAGCCGTGTCAGTGCCATTACTGTGGTAGAGTAAATCCTGTTTCAAACACTGTGAGAGATCTTGTTCCAACAAATTATATTTTATTTTGCCCATTCACCTGTTGCAAATAACTACACATCTTTCCTGAGTGCACAGCAGTAAACAGCTGCATATTTCTACTGAATTTCCACCACTTTTGTGGCACCCTCTCTTCACCTCCCCACTTGGGCAAGGCTGCCAGATTCGTAGTTCAATCCAAGTGGAAGAAAACAAGAATGTGCTGTTTGAGGTGACAGTGACTTCTGTCTGGTGCATTATCACATCTCAAAGTGTGATTTCCTCAGGATGCCAGGAGAAAGCCAATCATTATGAGAGCTTTTATTGCTTATGTTTTATTGCCATTGCTTTAGACAGCTGATGTAAGAAACAAGTCTCACTTATGTAAGAGTAATTCTGGACAGCAAAAACCCACAATAAATTGATGTAAGGGGTTCTTTTTATAACATAGTCACCCAAATCTTAACACAAAGGAGCATTTTAAAAATTGATGGCCTTCCAACCAAGTGAGCTGTGATTGATAGTAGATTTTTAATATAGATTTTTAAATAAATATGGGTAGCTATGGTCCACAGGGACATGTTTTAGTGATGGACTGAGCAGTGCTGGGTTAATGGTTGGACTTGATCACCTTAAAGGCAGTTTCCAGTCTAAACAATTCTATGATACTACAATTTTTTTTACTTTGCCTTGTACACTTACAGAATGATAATTTCACCCAAATACATTTCCTACTATTTGTTTTAAGATATCACTAATGAAAAAAGGCAGTTTTTATCACTTCTTCCTTCTTATCCACTACACTGCATATTGGTTACAGTGTCAAGAATCACAAGATTTGTTTAACATAATTAGTTCTTCACATAGCTCAGCTGTTGTTATCACCCAATTATCCCCCAGCTCCTTTGAAATCAATTGTTAAGAAACTAGGCTTCCCAGACAGCAAAGATTTTTAATTTCATTAAGGAAGTTTTACCAGATGTTTATATAAGAGCACATAGGGGAAAATTATGGAAAATGTACACTGCATTACATGATTCAAACTTTTGGAAGGATTGTATCTCTTAAAATTTGCATTCTGCAGAACTGCATCACTGTGTACAAGGAACATTGATAAAAGAGTCAATTGTTGAGGCAATTTAATGTGGGGTTTATTTTTATTTTTTATTTTTAGAACTCCTGTTAGTACATTTGCTTTTAACAGGTGTTAATGCACCAGGCTTTCAGCAAAACAAATTAGAGAGGAAATTTTGTTTCTTTTATGGGATTGCTAAAGACTTTTCTCCCATTTAAGATGTTACATATTTTAGTCAATTAAAATTATCATCAGTTTGTTACAAAACAATTCTCGGCTGTGATGTCAAACCAAAGGTTGGGAGAACACGTGAGAATTGAATGTGAGAAATTTCCTTAACAAAAAAAACCCCAACCTGTTCATTGAATTGAGAATTTTATTCCCTGTATTTAGGAAGAAGCAACCTTGCTTTTTCTGGACTCTATCTGAAATTCCCATTGAGTTCCCAGGCAGCAGGAGTGGGGCCTCAGTGTGTTAGGGCAGAGATAAGTTTCTCATTTCAATTCTAGCAGGGAACATGTTCCTCCCACAACATTTTGATCATTTGTGAATATTCCAGCAGAGATGTCTTCACAATGCTGGCAGCACAATAAGGACCACAAATAATGGTCAAAATTTCTTTAAATGTCTAATTTTTTTTTTCTTCTCTCACGATACATCTTTAAAAATGTTTTTGCTTACTGCAGGGAAAGAATACAGTGTTCACCAAGTCCTGCATCTCCTGTCATCTGCACACTTATTGATGCGCCTCTATTTAGGCTCAAGGACATTTTCACACTGTGTCCAAATGCCTTTCTGGAGGCTGATTACATTGGCATTTTCCTCCTCCATTTCTGGCATGGTTTCAGAGTATGTTTTGCAAGTATAAGTGAAGTGTCAATGAAGTTAAATGAAAAGAAACACAAGAAATGAATTGTCCAGCTTTGGCTTCATGGTCATCCAGTTAAGCATTAAGATGCATATGTTGTCTGGAATATTACAGAACAGCTGAACTAAAGTGATGCAAACAAGTCTTGTGGTTTGTCAGGTACAGCATTGAATTATTTTTGTCTTCTGTTTCTAATTTTGCAGCAGTTCTACATTTCTTTTATGGCAACCTATGCCATAAAAACAAGACACAGAGAAGGTACAGAAATGAGCTGGGAGCACATGATGGCTTAAATTCTCTTGCCAAGTTAGAATGATCTTTTTGACTAAACTCAATTGCCAAGTCATAATTATTTCATTTGATCTTTCTTTGGTTGAATTAAACCTCTTCTCCCTGGTATCCAGTGGGAATGGGAATGGCTCAAAGCTGTGCCAGGGGAGGTTCAGACTGGACATTGGGAAGCATCTCTGTACAGAGAGGGTGGTGTTTGAACACTGGAACAGCTTCCTAGAGAGGTGGTTGATGTCCCAAGGCTGTCAGTGTTTGGACAATGCCCTCAACAACATGAATTAGAATTTAGCTGTAGGTCAGCCCCAAACTGGACTAGATGGTTGTTGCAAGTCCCTTCCAACTGAAATAGTTTTTCCTATTCTATTCTAATGACCTTTTTAACTCACTCACAAAATTTCTCAGTTTCTGTTTTTAGATTAAAAAATTCCAAATCTGGAAATATGGAACAGCCCTTCTGTATTTAGGTTTTTTGCTCTTGCTAAAAATAGTTGGTTTTGTGTAATGTGGTATTTTTACTCTTTATAATCTCATTTTGCTATTAACACTGAAGGATCCTTTCAAGGGCTCTTCTTAAGAAGAGATTTGAACATCCAAATGATGCATCTGATTTTAGGCAAGCAGACCATTATCCCAATCCTTTAGAATCATGACTGACAAAGAGTCAGCCTGGATCAAGCACTAAACTCATATAATAGTCAACCCATCTATATTCAGACAAATCCTGTGGGTTTTCAAGCACTTTTGAAGAGGATATGAAAATCATTACATTAGGAAAGTGGTAGTTATTGCTGCTACTCTCACTCTGGATTTATGCCTTCATAGCAACTTTTTTCATTGTTTAAATCCTAGAGGAAAAGGCTGTTTACATTTCTTTCTCCAACATGAAGATGGACGAATGATAATGTGCTTTGCTGGTTTCAGCCATAGCAGCTGAAGATTCATGGCTGTATACATCGAGCATAAGTACTAAACCAAAACTACATAAATAAAAGAAAATGGAAATTACTTTCCACAGAAATTAAATCCAGCCCCAGAATACATCCAAGGCTGAGGGGGAAATAGAAATATGTATTGATATTTTACAATACAAATAATAACAGAAAAGCAGTAACATATTGGTTTTTTTAAAGTACATGAAAAAGCTGGTTCCATGAGAACAAACCTTTTTCCGTTTGTTTTAGTTTAATTTGTGTTTTTTAATCAAGAATGGGCATAGCTAGGTAACTCAATTCTTGTAAGAGAAATAGAGAAATAGGGCACTATGGCTTGGAAAGGGTTGCCAGACAGGAAAACCCTTATTTGCTCAGTGGCAATTGCTGTGTTTGTTATTTACAGTTCTTTCAGCATCACCTCAGTAATCCAGCAGTGACCACCATGTAAACGTGGCAAGGGAAGGATGGAAGCTCTGCTCAGGTCCCTAACGAGATCCTTAGAGAGCTGCCAGGTCCCTAACAGAGCCTGCAGCCTGAGATTTTCAAACAAGCTTCTCCCTGTTTAATTGTAGTTTGGTCCCACCATGCACAGTGCACTTGTGTGTACCCCAAACAATATCACAGGTGGCTTTGGTACCAATCTCACCCTTGCATCCAGGGACTGCACTGCTGCACAGGTTTTTCCTCCTTTTCTCATCCACTCCTAATCCATCAGTATGGCTGTTTGCTACCTCACAGTGCAAAGTGAATTTTCTGCAGAGAAGCTCCTGGGTTTTATCTGTGATTGCTGTCTGCACACACCAGCATTGCCTGTTACATAATTGCTCCAATTGTTGGCATTGTTTTTGAAAAGGGATGTGTTTTTATTTCCAAATGTGAGCTATTTTACGGAGTTATTTTAGCCTAAGCAAGATTCCTTGCTTAAAAAAAATAGTTGGGAAAATATGTGAATACCAGATAAAGAAATTGAAAATATGGGATCAAGCAAGCATTCAAAATTAAGTCAAATTAACACAGACAGAGCGAGTCTATCAAAGACTGCATAAGGGAATGCCATTAATTTTCACATTTGTACAAAGTTCTCCATTATTTTCCTATTTTAAAAAGAGTACAGCCATTTTTCCAAATATGAGGAGCCCTATCTGATGGGTCTAGTTCTCTATGAAGACTGTTTATGCCTTTGTTAATGTAAAAATTACAACAAGGCAGTTCTAAGAAACTCCAGGAATGGGGTGATTAGGAAATATGTGATGCTTCAGATGTAAAGCCATAATTTACCCTGGATACTGCAAACACCACCTGAAAGCCACCTACTGACTTGTCAGAACAGCAGCATTTGCTCAGGACAGCTGAAGAGGAACAAAATGGTTCATTCTTTCCACATTAAACTGCCATTTTCCCTTCTCTCCTGCTGCAACCATGGCTGTTCTCAATGGTTCACTTCATGACACTGGGTTTGGAGGCAAGGGGAAATAATTGATGCAGCAACTTAAAGCAGCAGCAATTACAAATATTTTATTCATACTTATACCTGAGGTTGAGATATGACATCTGACCTACAAGACTTCTTTAGCAAGATTAATGCTGGGAAAAGACACAAAGGTAAGATAATATGGATATAAGATTTAAGAGAAAAATACTTCCTAAGCATCTTGGGGAAAGAGGAAATTTTCATCAGGGATTTGAAAAACGCATAATGCTTGCCTTGGATGAGAAATCTTCGTGCTGTATGTGTATAGACCTCCTCACATTTTGTACTCTGCCTTCCCAGCTCAAGGTATCAAAATCCAGAGCTCCCCAGGTACAGAGCCCTGAGTGCTGCTGCAGTGGGTGAGGCCCAGAGCTCCCAGAGCAGACAAAGTTTGACTCCCTGTGAAAATGCTCCCTGGGTAGCATTACAAAGAGCTCATCTAGATGGAATAAGGAATCTAAATGGAATAAGATCACTCAGATGGCCAAGTCACCCAGGCTACAATTTTAATCCAACAATTTGAAGCCTGTCTCTTCAAGGACCTCAAAGGGATCATGAGTTTTCTTCAGCCTTCCTGTGATGTTTTCTTTCAGAATACAAAGAAATAAAAATACATCCAGGATCTACTTTGGGTGCTTTGTTGACAGAGTTTGCAGCCAGGACTGAAGGCAGCCTAGGCCACCCTCTGTAGCCCCTTTGAGCTTGTAACCATAATTCTTCCCAAGGTGGAACTGGGGTGACAATGTCACATCAAATAATTCAGGCCTTGTGGATATTGTCAGACAGATAAATGCTCCAGGAAATCTTCACAATTAGCAAGCTCCAAATGCCACGTCCTAAATAAGAAGAGTCAGATTTAGGCAGGACGTGTGTGTAGCTCTCAAATAACTTCCCATTACCCCTCCTGAGTCAGTATTGCCTACAAGGTAATTTAACTTACTGCCTTGTCTTCCTGTTGATAAAAAAAAATAATCTCTTCCTCTGAGACACCTAACAGATGATCTGCTGAAATACATGCCTAAATAATTATCTGTCTAGGAGACTCTTTTATATGGTGAGTCATCACTCACTGTCACTATAAAGGGCTTGTTCTAATTTTGAGACCCTCATTAGAATTAAAATATCAAACAAAGTATATGCCTCTGACAGCTAGTCCACCAGAATTGCAGCAGGAATTCTGTACAGCAAGAAGCCAACAAGGAGTGCTCTGAAGGTACAAGTCCAGAATATACAACATTTTCAGCACAGAGTGAAGTCAGAGTGCAAGGCACAGAACATTTGAATTCAACCTACTCAGAGGAATTTTCTCTCACTAATTGTCTGTAAGCAAAAGAGAAAAACCTTGAGAAAAGCAAAGATGCAAAATATTGCCCTCCAGTGCAAACTTCCATGGTACCTCCAGGGAAGAAATAGAATGTAAGCTACTAGATATAAAAAAGCAATATTTTTTCTGTTTTATTATTATTGTGGAAGAGAGGGTAGGTTTGGGATTGCAGGGGCTCCTACAGGATACTTATTTGTTCCTATGCAGACTAGCATGGAAGAAAAAATTTGGAAAAAATCTATCAAGAATGTTGAGTGATTTCCAGCTCCCAGCTGAAGTCAGGCTCTCATACTCTTTCTTCCAAACACTTTTATATTTCATTTCTTTTAGAAGACACAAATGTAGCAGACTAAAATTAAAAAAAAAATATCCTTTGCCACAAGCTAAACCAGAGCTCAGTGTGACATTGTACTCCAGAAGTCAAAGTTGGAGCAGAGTGGGAGGAAGCAAACTACAAAGTCTCAAGGACTTGGAATCTCCACAGAAAATAAACCTGCTCTTTGTGCCTAATCTCAGCCATTAGGGAGCAATGCTTGGGTGGTTGGATTTGTTTAAACCATACATCAGAACAGTTCTTTGAAAGAAAATTTGACTTTTTACTCAAAAAAACCATGGAACTGGAAATGGATGCTGAAAAGGTTTCAGAGCACAAACCTCAGTCTGTGGATGAGAACAGCTGTGATGTAATGGACTTAGACAAGCCAGGGCTTTTCCTCAGAATATTTGGGGAAATGCAGAGGAAGTTTAGGGTACAACTGGAGGTATTAAATGTGTGGGTTACCTGCCTTTACAGCAATTGTAAAAAAGGAATTATATCAGCATAATTCTGAAAGTCAGTTTATACTAAACACATGTCAACTGCATAACCTGGTTTATATTTGTTTCTATTCATGCTGCTGCTCCCACTGCCTGGGTCAGCCTGACCTGGTACAGCTGCTCCTGCCACAGAGAACTGCTGGGACCCCCCTGCCACTGTGGGGACAAAAACCACTGGTTCTTCCTTCTCAGAGTGCCTCTTGGCCTCAGGCTCAGCTGGGACTCAGATGACATGGTGGTGATTTTCTCCTCAGCTCCACTCTTTAATCCTGGAGTGAGAAACCCTCCTGCTTCACATCCATTGGACCCATTTGGCTGCTGCTTGACAGGGGCTTACCCAAACTCCATCACCTGCCAAGAGCTGACCAAGAACAAAAGAAAAAGGACAATCTCTAGCCCCAAGATCCTCACACTTATGTTCCTTTCTCACGGGACTTTGCAACGCTTTGATGACAGCCCTTGGTTCAGTGTCCCACACCTGAAAATTCTCCTCCACATTATTTCTCTGCTTATCCCCATATCCCCTTCCTCAGCTGTAAAAATATCTTCTTTCCATCTCCAGAAGAGGTTCATGTGGATCAATTGTCAGCTAAATAGATAAAGAAGCAATTGATAAGAGATAGATAGGTTGGTTTCTGTCTTTATTGTCTTTACACCTTCTCCTAATGTCTCCCTGCTTCTTCTTTCCTTTTAAGCCTCATGTGGGTGACCTCCATACACACAGACACCAAAACATCCCTACAAACAAACAAAAACCCCACATGAATAGCTTAAATTAGTTCAAGAAGTGTAGGCAACCCATGGATATTCAGCATTGCAGTGACTGCTTGTCTCCTCTATATCACACTGCAGATATTCAAATAGGTCTGCCATGGCTCTGCTCAGAGAAGGAACTGTGATATTTAGGGTGCCTCCTTTCTGAACTGTGATATTTAGGGTGCATCCATGTTTTGCATAGCCTGTTCCTGCTCCCAGCTCATGCTGAGCAGCAGCAGCACCTCAGATGTTTCTGATCTGCTGCCTGAACAACAACTCACAGTTTCTGGCTATTTTCTTCCCTTTGAGAAACCTCTTCACTCTGAGCCCAGGTACAGGCAGAGATGTTCCCATCAGTACAATGTTCCCATCAGTACAATTGTGGGGCATTTTTCCCTGGCAGCAATTGTCACTCCTGACAGAGCTGGGTGTGACCTGCTCAGGAATCCCTGTGTGCCACTGGAACCTGGCAAGAACACTCCTGCATAGGGATCACAGCTTTTTGAGGGTTTATTTATAAGAGCTCTATACCTTTTTTTATCTAGCTCTATAGTGGCTGATCTTTTGTGTCAACTGTCCCAAATGTAGCAGAAAATACTTTCTTTTATACATATACACACATTTATATTGTATTTACCTATTGTATTATAAAGCAGTCAGGATTTTTTAAAAGGGTCTTTTTACTCCTTGTTGCAAAAATTAGGCTTAAAATTATCAATTGGTATGGTCCATCACATTCTGGGTTACTGCTTTAAAGAAAACTGATGTAGCAATGGTTCTAAGTCTGTCTTGTGTAGCACTTCATTCTATGGGCACATATTGTCACCAGAGTCTTTGAGTCATTTTATGACATTTCTTCTGCTGGGTCCTGAGGAGACTTCTGTAATATCTATATCTTATATATATATAAAAAAAAAGAAATCCCCAAATATTTTTCTTCCAACCCAGACTAATGTGACATCCAGCTACCTCTGATTGTTATTAAACTGTGCAAGTTGCCAGCTCTGCTGAAAGTTTTGTGAAGTTTCAGCAACTTTTGAGTTAGCCTGCAACATTTGTGTTTTTATGTGGAAATTGTGCCCAATCAACAATGAATATGAATGCACAGCTTTGGGAAAAATGTGAATATGCAAATGTATCTGCACTGACACTGAAGAAAAATGTCCCCCCCTAGTTCCTTATAAGGTGGGTCTGATACAGCTTAAATATAGAGCTATGAAATTGATGAGGAATTAGATTTTATTTGAATAAATTAAGGATGAACATAAACATTTTTCTGTGTTCTCCAGCTGGGTTCCTGTGCTGGCTCAGTCGTGCCTAGCACTGCAGTGGCAGGCAGAGTGCCATCTCGTGGATAAACACCTGTACTCACAATATATAAAACATGGACCTGTCTTTTCCCCACTGGTTGGAAGAAAATCAATTATGGTCTACAAATATGACCCAGGACAGGAGGCTGCATGCAGAACCACGCAGTTTTTGACACTTCTCCCCTCCTGCTACAGAGCAACAACCCTACTGGGAGTGTGCCAGACAGCACCAGTGGAATCCAAGCATATATTTCCCTGGAGTGTATTATTTTGAATGATGCTGGTGGTAATATGGAGTAGATATTCACTTGGTTGGCTTATTAATAGAGAACAATTTCCCACAGTGGAAAATGTACCATTTTTATCATGGTATGTTAATTATAATATTTCACATGCCAGTAAAGATCAGTCACAACTTATATTTAGAGAAAGTCTGAATGATTAAGAACATCCCTGTAGCTTATGTTTTAATCCAGTTTTGGAATAGAGACAAAACCAGTATTGCCTGACTATTAATAGATGATAACAATTTTAAGGCACATTTCTGTGCAATCTGTCCATAAATTAGGTTTTAAAAAAAGAGATGAATTTCCATACCATAGCACTCGAAATACTCTCTCTGCAGCATCACAAGCACACACATGGATTTCTCTGCTCCCTCTAAATGCTGGCCAGCTCCAGTAAATGGCTAAACCATAAATTGAAATCTGATCCTCTGCTCATATTTTATCTGTGGTTGCATCCATGCCTCAACCTTCTGCACCCCATTCCTACGCATCCAGAAAATGTCCCCACACTCTTCCCTGGCTGCCTCCCCTGCCTGTGCATTTCTGCTTTCCCTTTAGTCTGACCAGCAGTGTCCTACTCAGCCATGTCAGTCTCTTCCTTCCTTGCCTGATTTCTTGTGCCTGGGGATTGAGAGCTCTTGTGCTCCATGGAAAGTGTCCTTAAAAACCTGGAGTAGGGAGAAAATTACTCCTTTTGCAGTCTCCTGGCCCAGCTCTGTCATCTAACAGAACTCTGAGGTGTCAAACAGACCCAGCAAGTGCATCTGGGCTTCCCTTGGCTTAAACTGCTGTTCAATGAAGGACAAACCCATTGGCCTGTGAGAAACAAGAGCACTGCAGTTTTAGTCACTGAAATTCGCAGGTTCCTAATGAAACTTATCAAATTAATCTCACTACAAAGCAAATTGCAGTGTAAACAAAGCAGAGTAGCCTAATTTGCTAAACTGATATGGGTGATTTGCTCCTAATTCAGAAGAATTTCAAGTGAAAACTGAAGAGGTGCTGTGCAGCTTTATGCTGTATGCCTTTTCCATGACTTTAGGCTGTAAAACATTCACCTGATTCACTGAGGACAGAAGCAGGGCACTCAGCCAGAGCCAGGCCAGCCCTTCCCTTGGCCAGCAGCAAGGGGAGCTGTGCCAGTCAGCTCAGGGGCACTGCTGTCTTCACACTTACAGGGAGGGGGGAATGTTTTCTGTCTTCTTCTATTCCACAGTAAAGGCAAGGCCCTGGATTCAAGCAAACCTGCAAAAACTAAAATCCCTGAGCTGGATCTCCAAGCTCATTCAAGGGCAAATGTCCAGCTCACAGCAAGCACTGTGAGGCCAAGGACGGTTTGGTTTAGGCTGTAGAGTCAGAGAGCTCCTTCTCAAAAAGTGACATGAGCAAAGCCTGCTTTGCCCTGCTGAGCCACCACTCTCAGCTCTGTCCCTGCTCTGGCCTGTTAGTTATCTGCCAAAAGGTCCTTGCAATTTCAAGTCCATTACCTGCAGGGCCATCAATCTGTGACAGAAGCATGTTGTCTGCTGTCCTAGAGCCCAGTTCTTGACTGAAGACATTCTGCAAGATCTGAGCAAATTGGAGATAAGTAGGTTCTTATCAGATGGATCCACAGAAAGTTACCAAACACTGAATAATATCTAAAGGCTGTACTCTTGAGAAATAGGCTGTTCATTGTGTTCATGGATGAAAAATTACAGATAGAGCAAGTTGCTTTTCTCCCTTCTTATTAATAGGGGTAGTTTCTACTTCCATTTACATCATGTGTGCTGCATTGTTTCAGATGATCATTAATTTGTTTTTGCTGAGAGCCAAGTTTTGACAAACACTCTTAAATCAAATGAGGAGCTCTTCCAACCATTCCATGCAGCAGTACCAGGTAGCTCTTTAGCAGATTACTGGGTTTTCCAGACCTGTTAACTATTGATTCTGTAGAAGGGACAATACTGATAGCTCTCTGGTGGATTTCAGAAACTGAGTATATACAAAATGATAGAGAAGTTTGTGGAACCTCTTAGACATATGCTGTGTCTAGTCTCACTGATGCAGCTCTGTGAAAAGCAGTGAAGCAGACAGGATCTGTCAACAATTATTCATCAAATGCCTGATTTGTTAAATATTGCATACAGATTGCCTGCTGAATAACAAGAAGCCAATTCTGGAACTTGCTGCAGTGTAATTCAGAGCTCCTCCCAAACAGCTATTAACATCTAGACTTTCGAGAATGTGAGACCAAGCTACCAAGCTATTATTTCAATTTCATTGCTGCCTTCTTTCAAGTTCCTATCTAATTAACTATAATAGTGCTTTTTGAAAAGCTCTCAGTTTTTTTAGAAGCAGCGCTAGCTGTCTTGGCAAATCAGAAATTTGTTTTGGTAACCTGAGTGATTAATACATTGAAATGTCACCACCTTATTCTGGCCTCAGAATTCTTAAAACTTAATGCACAGTGCATAGAAAAGCTCTTTGGAAAACACTGATGCTTTAAGCATTCCTCAGTTTGCCAGCCCCAGGAGAAGAAACAATGAAAATAGCCAAGGAATGCTCTCCCTCAGTGAATCTACAGAAGGTGGCCCTTTTCAACAATGAATAAATTCCCTTTCCTTGATGAAACAAAGTATGGGTTTGACCCAGCTGCTACTCCATCAGAGAAAATGAAGTGGAGATTTCCACAGTAAGTGGTGGGAATTAATGCATAAGTAAAACAGACAATAATCAAATCACTGAGGGTGCATTTTCAAAAGAGGCATTTTTAGGAGTAAAAATCTTGCTAGAGTATTTTGGGTCAGAGGTTAATGCCCATAAACACTTTTCATATATTTATGCAGGCATCTTATCCTGTTCCTGAACTCCAAACAAGGTTTTAGGACAGATCTGTGATGATCTCTGACTCACTGAGTGTTTGAGCCCAGCTGTCCATGAGTGCTGGCATCTTGTTCAAGGCCTTCCAGGAACAGCAGAGCATGGACTGCTGAAAAGGCCTAGGATCCCAAAGAGAGGTGGCTGCTAAAAGCGGATTTACTCCTGTAACTGGGACATGAGCAAGTTCACTTTCTGACTCCAACCTGAAATGTGTGATTGGAATCTTAAAATGGGAAACAACTTGTGTCCCAAATTCACAATATCTCTTTCAGAGAGTTTCCACACCTTCAAGTCCAGTTTCTGTACAAAGCAGAGAATTATAGCATTAGGCTAATGACAATCAAACCTGGAACAGCACTGAAGGCTCTTCAGATGGAAAGAACAGATATTTGCATTCACTTCAGCTGACTCCCAGAACAATTCCTCCATTTCTCAGAAGTGACAGGATAAAGTACTTGCAGATAATGCTTTTCCCTGGCCCTTGGCAGTCTGGTATGTTCTGTTCCATTTTTGCAGGCAATGAGAAGGTGTTTGCAAATAGCAGCACAGTGTTGCATTACTTAAACTTGAGATCTGCACTAGTACTGTAGACTCCAATTTTAACCAAAAGATTTTTGGTTTTTCAGACTGGTTCTTATACATACAGTTCTCTCTTCTTCTCTTTAACAAGCCCATAAGCAAACAAACATAAACCTAACCTCTGAAAACATAACCCCAAGAAGACTTCAGCAATGATTTAAAGTGGAAGGGAAATGGGCTGCTAATATTAAGCACCTCCTGTTGTCAGCAGGAGTTTAAGGCATATTAGGACACAATCCCAGGCCATGTATCTGTGTTGACTGATCCTGCACAAGAATGAGGAGCAAACCCAAGCTGCTGGAAGCAGAGATTGAGCTTTCATTGCCTCAGATCTAAGAGCTCAGCTTGGGTTCTTCTGCCGTGGTGTTTGAGCATCAGGGTAAGGGATTCAGCAGATGTAAAACTGGAACAGCTCTGCCTGTACCAGGAGCAAAATGTACCAGGAGCTTCCTCTCCCCAGCACCTCCTACCCACCTGGGTGCCCTGCACAGGGCTCTGTATGAGCTGGCTCTGGACTCTGGCAAGGCACATCCTGCTCACTGCCACCTTTGGGTCACAGGGAGTCTCAGGGCCACCCCTGGGTGGTGACACAGACACCCACCCTGGTTTGCAGACAAGTGCACAGACTCTAGGGCATTTTCCAGACTGCTGGAATATTAAATCAGTATGAAGTACAAGGGCAGGCTAATTTCTGCAGTGTGAAAAACTTAGCACTTTTAAGGAGCCATTAAGGAAACAATAACTCACCAAAAAATCGCTGCTTGCCCTTTCTCAGACCCTGATTTTGCTACCATCCATTGCAGGGAAAATAATTATGTCAAAGGATGCATAACTAGTCTTGGTGTATATCAACATGGGCTTCTGCTGTGCATCCAAATAGATCTCTGCCAGCTTCACTGGGACTCTGTAATTATCTTTGATTAACCTAGACATAATGATAGGAAGCTGCAAGATCGTAATGGAGATGAGAATTTCACTTAACAAATGGCCTTGCCAGGTGCTCTTCTGTATATCTGTATTTGCTGCCTCACTCTTGAGAGGCTGGAGAGAATATAAGAGAGGTGTTGAAATGAAATCATAGCACATGTGAGCTCAAAGCACTTCAGAGATGCAGTGAACCACAATGTCCTCAAAACCACAGGCTGCACTCTCTCACTGCACGTGTGTTTTGATGGCTCTGATTTACAAATTGTTTGGAAAAAGAAGGATTAAAGTTCCTGTTCTTTGTCACTTGAAACCCTCAAAGCGGTTCACAAGAGAAAGCGATGTGATATTTCCAGTCAGACAGATCAGCACAAAGGCAGACACTGCAGGAACTGTGGCTCAAACAAAGCACTGATAGGAATTTGAGAGCTGAAATCCTTGATCAGATTACACCACCATACCCACGTTTATTAAGGCATTTAAGGCAAAAAAACCCTCCACATAACTAACTTTTATTACTTGAATAAAAGTCAAAGTTAAGCAACTAGAGACCCTCATAGATGTCTGCTCCAAACACCATTGCATTAAGGAGGCTCCTACTCCTGATTTTAAAATATAGGCTCATTCTCAGTTCCTCAGTTTTTCCTTCCAACAAGTGATGGGGTGTTAAAAACAGAGAAGTGTGATGATTCATAAAATGTGTTATAGGGAACATTATCAGCTGAGATTAATGTTATATCATGTGTAATATTTATTGTCAGAGCAAGAGGAAATGTTTTCTAAAATTTAAATTCCAGCTATGAACTTTGGCTAACTTTCAAATTTTAATGATTTTTTGCAAATGCATATTTAAAACTGTCAAAGTTTTCTGAATTTGGTTTCCTAGCATATTCCAACTTATGCCTATCCATTTGCTTTCTCAATTCCTTTTAGATGCAGGAAGTTTTACAATTTATAAAACCAGCAAAAGGTTGGATTTTCCATTCATATGTTGTAACTTTGTTATGCCTCAGTCTGGAGAAAGAATCTAAAAACCACATCTTTAATGCTCTTTTTCAGAGAACTGTCTAGTGATGCCACTGCAATATAATAGTCCCAGGATATATGGTTTGGGGTAGATTTCCTTACTGTGTTCTCCTGGACTTCATATCTGACATTCAACTTTAGGATTATCAGCTCTGCTCGGCATTAGGTATTGTTGAGAATTAGCTTTTCAAAAATAACAATTCTTTTAAATATCCTTTTTAAATTAAAAATTAAGTCACCGGGGAAATACAACAAAATGATTAAATGTTGGGTAGGGATTTTTCATGTAATAGAGATGTCACTTCTTGAAAGAAATCCAGAGCTGACAGAAGTTGACAGAATAAAGGCCACAAAATTCAGCTGTTTGCCTCTATGAAGCCCTTGGGGAATACTGATTCTCAACTCTCCCTGCAATAATAAAACTGGATCTGGAAGGTTCAAGAATGTCCCCATTCTAACACTTACTCAGTGAATCTCTAGAACTAAAATATTCTTTTTTCATGATTTTAGAAAACAAGCATAAGAACACAAACATGAATAGATGTTCATGAGAGATGGACTCCAGGTGTGCACTAATCAGAACAATAATGTGAGTGACTACTTCCCAAAACTGGATAATAAATAGTCTGACTGAGCAGATGAGATTGACTTCACTGCTTTATAGACTGGCTCCCAAACTGCACTTTTGAATGCCCAACCACGTTTGGGTGCAGGTAGAGAAATGCTATTAAAATGAGTAAGCAGTTCCAAAAAATGTAGATGCTAAACCAGAACCTGACTGGCAACCCCAATCCACTGACCACTGACCTCAGCTGAAACTTGGCCCATGATCCAATGGCCATGTAGCCATAGTGGCCTGCCAGCCATAAATCAGATTTAAAGAGCCAAAGGGAGACAGATAAAGACCTTTTCAGCTTCTGGGATGTGTCACTGTGCACCTGTCAACCCTAACAAGTTGCAAGTTGGGAAGGGAAACAGTGCTTGAATAGCATTTTGTGGTGTTAGATAATTGGCTTTTGAACCTGCAGTGTGAGCTAATGCTGATTTGCACATGGAAGTTATTTTTGAAAGACATTACATACTGAAATAATTTACATACTGAAACAGGAAAGCACCAAAACCCTTTATTTTAAAGGAAGATTAGTCTGACTGGCTTCAATAAAAGATGCATTACATCTTGACTTTGTCCAAAAATTACTTCACAACCTCAATGAAAATCACAGGGTTACTAGCAGGATTGCTATCAAGAAAATAAAGTTACATCCACTGAAATGTCAATGAAAGTTTCCTTCAATACAAGCAATGATTTTAGAGATAAACAACACACACACACAAAAAAAAAAAAACCAAAAAAAAACCAAACCCCACCAAACATAAGAAAAAGGCACCAAGTCAATACAGCATGTTTTCAGAACAAATTGGAAAGGGAAAAAAATGGGATGTCTTAGATCCCTTGGCATCTGTAAACATCTAGAAGACATCACACCTGGTCTAATCTCAAGGCAAAGCAGCCTTATAAAGTAAATCTACAGGCTATCTAAATAAATCTATGGGCTTTCTTGGCCTTCTAAGGTATGGAAGATAATAGCAGAACAAGAAGATAAAAAGAAGTCCTCTTTCTTTTTTGTTAAAAGTAGGGTGAACTTTTTTTCCCTCACTTTGTAGGATCTATTTTAAATGACCTATTTAAATGTTCTGCAATTATGGTGCTTTTGTATATTTTCCATGCAAAGCTAACAGAAAGGGGATCCCTTGAAGTCATGGTATTTTAACCAACCAAAGAATAATCTTCTTTTTCTTTCTCGCTGAATTCTTCATACAAGGTGTCTTAAAATAGATAAGACAGGTTCATTACCATTGTCATAATTGTCAGCTTCTGTCAGTTCCATTAGTGGATAAAGGTGTCTCTGATATTACTCATGCGCTCCTAGCCAGCTTCCCAAACTCTGCAAAGCCTCCTAAAACCTTCTGCAGTCCCTCAAACCTTCTCCTCAGCTATTTACAAGGCTCCCCTTGTTGCAGCATTTCACTTTTTTCCACCTTCTGTACTGCTTCTGGATTACTTTATTGATTTGTGAATATCTGAATATCTTTACTGATTTATCAAGCACTCTTTTAACAGAATTCATTTCCCTTTATGTTTCAAGCATTCTGGTTTCAGATTTGTCTGGGAGGTTGGTAAAACTTCACACCTTGGAGAAGACCTGAAATGTTGTATGTCAGGACAGTATTCAGGTCATAGATCTTGAGATGAGGCAAGCCATTTGGTTTTTTATCTTTTTTGATATGCTCAATGTGTCTACAAGCATATCCTCCTCTTGGCTTAAGAGGATTCCAATAATGCTAGAATTTGCCTTTAGACTACAAGGTTTCAATCATTCAGGCACCAGTTTAGACTTTTCACATTAATCTGTCTTTGATTCTTTCACTATTTAGTAAATATGCATAAATGTTTCTTCTGAAAATGAGATTTCATGGACATGTGGGAAGAACTGATATTTTTCCTTTTTAAATGTTAAAAGGCACAAGTGTGAGAAAATACAGACTTTTTTTCTGGTGAAGTGAGGAAACTCTACAGAAATACATTTTTCTTCTTTACTTTTCCATCTAAACTTTGATCAAAATTAAATTTACACGACTGTGAGCTACAATAGGAATTTTAAAACATTTAACATATGCTCTTGCTGTTGTTGAGTCCAGCTCATCCTCCTCTCAGAGCTTGTCCCATCTCTCTGTGCCCCCATAAGCGTCTGGGTGCTCACACCACTGATCACACACCAGCTCTAACACATGCTGGAGCGCTTCACAAGACTGCTCAGTTCACTAATTTGAAAATTAACCTGATCTAGAGAAGTAAAAAGGGTTATTTGGGCCTGGTGGGCTGGTTCAAAGAGGGTCCAATAAATGCCAGAGATGGCATGAGAGCTTGACAAGACTCTTTGGATTCTCATTTGGAAAACTTCATTGCTCTGAAAAATTATTTTACACACCATGAAATCTAGCTTTAAGATATTTCTGGGTTTTTTCTGTCTTCCTTCTGATGTTCCACCTCCTGTTCCCTGGTGTGTCCATCCAGCAGAATGCAGCAGAGCTGCCTGTACATATTGCTGTGCTTAAGCCTTTGCTCAGGTGAGCAATATTTCATTTTCCCTGCTTTTGGGACAGCCTGGACTGGCTGCTCACACCTCAGAGACAGGTAATGAGAGATTTCTCCCTTCACCCAG
The DNA here is from genome assembly GCA_013401095.1 of Passerina amoena. Taxonomy (NCBI): domain Eukaryota; kingdom Metazoa; phylum Chordata; class Aves; order Passeriformes; family Cardinalidae; genus Passerina; species Passerina amoena. Next base: position 1,428,042 of record WBNP01005432.1, read on the forward strand.
ATGGGGCTGGAATTCATAGAGGGTGAGGCACCATCTCAAATACAATCTTTCCTGGGAAGAGAAGACATGTCAGGGAAGACTTCGGTTGGATATTAGGAGAAGGTTCTTCATCCAGAGGGTGTTTGGATATTGGAACAGGCTCACCAAGGAAGGAGGCAGGGCAGCAGCCTGCCAGAGCTCAAGAAGCATTTGGAGAACACATGGTGTGATTCTTGGGGCTCTCCTATGAAGTTGGTCTTTGATGGTCCTTGTGGGTCCCTTGCAATGCAGGATATTCTATTATTCCATGATCATTTTGATACAGTGTCAAAATGTTTGTTGTGAAAAGCAAACATCTCTTTTTCAACTGCAGGTTCAGCATCCCTTCCCTGAAGACACTTTACATCAGACCAGCACTGGTCTTTAATCATTAGGTTAAAAAAAGTCACAACTTGCTCACTGAAGTAGCTGCAGTTTCTTTCTTGAAGAATCATGCTCCTGCATTCCTTTGCAATAGTCTAGAGGCAACAGGAAAGCCAGTTTTGGCCTGCTTTTTTAAAAACAATAATAAAAAAATCTGTTAGCTCATGAGCCTGTGGAGGCTTTAATTGAAATTAATATAAAATGCAAAAGCAGAGGAAATTAGGACAGCTGCAAAAGAAACCCCAGAAGCAAAAGCAGATTAAAGTAGAGCAATGAGCAAACCCATGCAAACACTTAATGTTGCTTCAGATGTTTCCCCCTTGGTGTAACTTTCTCCCTAAATCAAGCAACAAGTCCAAAGCACATGGTTTCTTCTGCAGATGCCTCTGAGTTCTACCCAGTGCTCCTTCAGCTGCTGAGCACAGGCACTGCAGCACTGGGGAGCCAGTGAGTGAATCTCAGTGTGCTGAGAGACAGGAGGAGCTGGCACCCTGCCCTGTGCTTGCTCCCCATTCCACAGGGCCACAGGAGACAGCACCAGCCTAAACTTCAGCAAAAACAGAATCTTTATTTTTCATTCTAAAGATTGGATGACAACTATTTGATTTTCTTTCCTGTAAGCTTTATTCTTCAACTATCCTGGAAATAAAGTCAGAGACCTTTCTGCTTGCACACAGCTTTATGAAGGAGTTATTCCATCAACCTTTACACACGTGAGAAGCCCCATTTAGGTCTGTGGAATTCCAGAAGGTGATAGGAAACAGTCTCATGTGTGAGAAAAACATGGAGGAGTGAGGATTTAAATTAGAATGTTCTAAATTCATATTCTGTTAATGTCAAGTGATCTCAACCCACCCAATCCTGACTGCAAGCACAGCAGGCATGATATTCATGGCATAAAAGATTTCCCTTGCTCCACTGTTGAAGACAAAGTTCTTAGCAGCAAAGAAAGAAACAAGTCTTGCAACACAATACATTTTCTCCCCTTGTTATCCTCTAACATCTCCAACCATAGTCAAGGTTCTTTAAATTTTCTCTGCCGTTCTTTTATTTGGTTAATAGGCTGTCTGCTCAGGGAGAATGAACAGTTATTTCATGATTTGGTGTATTCAATAATGTCAGAGTTTTCTAGCAGAGGATCCTTATTTTAAATATATCTCTCATCTTGAGAAATCATTTAGTGAGCAGTTTCCACATGAGGTGGGTAGGAAAAGAGCAGTTGCTTGTAGGTTTTGCATTTAACCTGATATCATAAAACCTTATGGAAAAAATGTTCCCCATAAGTTCTTTACCAATTATTTTCCTAAATTTTCTCTGTCCCCCAGTTTCACATTTTTGGTTGTTCCAGGAGTCAAGAGAATAGGCCAAGCTTGGCTTTAGCCTCTGACAGTGAGCTGGAGGGTGAACAACCCCTGGGTAGATGAGCACAGAGGAAGAAAATAAGTAAGGCACAGGACATTTTGGAACTTAGTGAAATTAAATGCCTGTCCACTGTGCTCTGACAGCTCTGCCAGTTATGGAAAGCTGGCAAGCACAGGGTTATGGAGCTGGACAACCCCACAGGCTGAGTTTACAAAGAGAACTGGTGAGAAAACCCACTACCAGCATCATGACCTTGATCAAGCATTCAAGACAATGACTTATTGCAAATGAATAGCAAATGATGGAATTAAAACCCCCGACAATCCCTGTGGAAGGCACTGCAGTCACTCCTCAGGTTTCCTGAATGCAGGTGATGAGTTACCTGCTGCATATTGAGGAGGGGTCCTGGATAAAACAGAGGAAGTGAGGTGGAAATAATATAGAGGCAGGCAGAGGCATATATCTGACAGTTTCTTCCACTTTATTTAGCACAGTGCTCTCTCACAGTGCTTCTGCCTTGGGTCTGCTGCAGACTTGCACTGTTTCCTATCCCACTGTGTCTTTAAAAGGATGCACATGCTGGGACTCACTCCAGTTCATACAGAGACTTCAAGGATGCTCCTCCTCCCCTGCTTTTAACTGCCAGTCTGGCAAAATACAGACAAGATGTGGACATTGGGTGGAGTTATTGGTTGATTTGGGGGATTTCTCTCCTCAGAAGCCTATGACCTATTAGTTGAAGCCTTATTAGAAGACTGCACAGTCATTTCTGTATTCTGCTGTGTTGGATGTTGTTTGCTGAGTATGGCTGTTGTTACTGATCTATATGAAAGCAGAAACTTGTAGACCTGTTAAACTGAAATTGCTTAACCATGGAAACCCCAGCAACAGACAGAGCCCATACAAACCTTTGCTTTCCTATTCAAAGAATTGTTAACCAGCTTCCCACATGTTCAAACAAAACAGTTTATTCTTTACCTGGGCCCTGTGTGAAGGGCCAAATTATTAACTCTTGGGATTTTTACCATTCTTTGGGAAAAGGAAGATGTTGCATGTGGTGTTAACATAACATTAGAGTCTGATCCAAATGGATCCACACTAATTTCCAGAGATCTTTTATAAGAATTTCTACTCCTGGCATGAATCTTTTCAAACAGAACAACCCAAATACATATGTGTGCACACTGCTTCTCTCCCAGGTGTGTTTTTGCCATCTGGACACATAAGGCTTGCTCACTGCTGGCCAGTAGACATGCAGACATGACCAAGGAAAAAGTGTTCCTCTGCTGCTCACAGCAATCGCAATTTCTTGTCTTGGCCTTCTGATTTGAAAAGGCAGGAGTGTGTGGGTCATAGGCATCTTTGGTTAGTTCTCACTGCTGAGGACTAATTCTTCTTTGATTTTCAGGATGACAACAGACAAACTGGAGAGAGAGTAGAAAAGTGCAAGGCAGTGCCTGTGGAGAAAGTGTTTAGTATGCACACAAATCCATAGGTAACATAAGAGTGGGATGATGGCAGATGTATGGAAGGCACCTCTTCTCTGCCACTTGTGT
>WBNP01005432.1:1431371-1478457 GCA_013401095.1 Passerina amoena
GCACACAGACAGCCTGACTGCAGGTACTGCCTCTTAAATTGTACTTGTAAGTGCTCAGGAATGAGTAGGATGTTTAGCTCCTGTTTCCTGTCAGTTCATTCCTCACTCAGAAAATGACTGTGGATGAGAAAACAAAGCAAGTTATTGCACAGAACTGTCCTCGCCTTCAGCTGCAGCCCCATTTGCATGTGTGCCAAGCAGCTTGAGGAAAATGCTCTCCAAGGTTTCCTGCTGTGAGCAGTAGACTCAGCATCTCAACTGGCCTCTGCATTTTGATGACTCTGTTACAGGAAGCTTTTCCTCCTGACAGACTTTGGACGCACATAAAGCTCAGTTTCAGTCTCAAGTTCCTGCATCAGCCCAGAATTAAACTGAGAGAGGTAGGTGACCAAGCATGTCTGTGTGTTTAAAAGAAAAGTGTTGCTTAGATCTCACAAAAATGTGAAAGGAAACAAAATATAAACAGGCTTCTGTAATTTCTGAGCAGATTTAATGATGAATGCTAGTAGCCAGGAGTAAAAAAGTACCTTTCTCTCCCAAGACCTTAGGCATTATCATCAACAAGTTAATTGTTGATATGATACTGAATGCTACCCTGAGTGTGTCTGTTTGGGTGGGAAGTAGTATATGTCACATTTCTACCTTTTCTTCAGCTTCTTCTCTCTGCAGAAAACCCTGTCATGAATCAGTCTGCCTGTTAGCTTTTGCTCTCCTTTTGCTAAGCTGAAGAAGGAAAAAAATACACGCTGCTGTGGCAAACAACAGACAGGAGGAAAAATGAAAGGAGATGAATGAGGTTCCATCACAGTAGGAAATTTAAGAAAAGGTTAGAGATGACATTAAATGAGCATGGTGTGTAGCCTGAAGTAATCTTGTAAACTTCAGGGAACCAGGCCAGGTACTCCAACTTGCCCTGTCTGGCTCTGCTGTCTTCAAATTACTATCTGCCATCAGCCTCAACAGAAAATGTCTCCTGATAGTGATAGAACCTCAAGCTGGAGCTCAGAAAATGGGTGCAACCAAGTAATTCTAGGATGTAACCCTTTAAAGTGTTTTATTCCTGAAGCACATCATCATCTTGGATCCCAGTCTTGACCTTAGCTTGTGCTTACGTTATACTTTAAAATTCCCCTCAGTTTGCTCTGGACTGTGGTCCTGACATGTAAGCCTAAATATTAGTGAGTCTGACATGATGTAGGCTAGGGCAAGCAGCTTAGGAATCACTTAAGATTTGGAGGACAAGTTATTTTTAGTGACTGTAAATTAGAAAGAGAAATATATAACATACTGAAACCTAATAATGAAATTGTGCTGCATAACTAAGTTTCCTTCTCAGATAAGTTCTACAACACCATAAACATAAACCATTGGTAATAGCCACTCATAACAGAAACATCAGGAATTATTTGCTTAGACTGTAATTTCAGTTCTCAAATACTCATTCATTTCACAGTTTACTTGGTTAAAATACAGTATTTTATTATGCTTCTTGTTTGATGTTTAATTCACTCTCTGAGTAGTTGTTTGAATGTGGTGGGAGCAGTGATCTCTTTGAAACTGCCAATATGCTCTTTCACCTACTAAATAAGCAAGGAATTAGTTTAGCATCCAGATAAGGCTGCTGATTAAACAAAACTGGCATCTTGATCTTTACACCTGCATTTCTGTGCCTGCTGCTAAAATAGTTATAAACCAGCTATCTTCCTAAATGAATTTTATTCTAGACCTTTGCTATCCAATTCATTAGCTTATTTTAAAAGTGGTTGAAAAATTCAGCTTAAACTATATGCAAATGCTTCCAAACCGGGCCCTTTAAATACACACATCCCCTTTTATGTGAACAGTACTTTGTTAATGGCTCAATAATGAAGAGAGTTTACATTTTAAAGACTTCAGTTTTTAATTGGCTGAATATTAATCACAGATCGCTTTCAGTTCTGTTGTGATATGCAAATTATTGATGTCTCAGCTGCATTTGTTTTCAGGTATCAGTCTAACCGCATAATGCAAAATAACATTCCGCAATTATTTCAATTAGATGCAGTCAGCCTTTGGAGCAAGCTATTTATTTCATTTCAGTAAATGAAGAAAGCAGTTGCTGTTTTCCATTCCCTGGCGTTTATTGCCCAGAACTAGCACTCACAACCGGTATGTGTACAGCACATAAACAGTTTTCTAACTGGATCACGTTAGCATTCGTGGTAAAGGACAAGCAGTTGAACTACCCTTGCAAGATTTCATTTGGTTAACTGACTCTTCTGCTTCGGAATGCGATGTCACCTTGTTTGAGGGTATTCATTACCATTTTAAAGTGTATTATGAAAGCCGGAGTCAATAGGAGTTGTTAATTAGCAGAATCTGTTTAGCACCGGTACATAACATTTGAGGATTTTTTTCCATCAGACTGCAGCTGTTACCTACGCAGAGAAGGAATTTCACCTAACCACAAAGAATGAGATAGACAAATAGCTGCGTTGTCGTAAGAACGGCTCGGGTATGTCTCCTCGCAGCGATTTCGCTCCATAATTGCAATTCACATTAAATGCAGCAAATGTTACCATCCTGCCCACTCAGTTTCCACCTCTACTTTTGTTTCAAGCCGGGAGGGGAGATCACCAGAAAAGAGAGGGGGGGAGTCCTTCCTCGCCTCCTCTCTCTCCTTCCCCCGCTCGGCTCTCGCAGCCGCGCTGCCCTGCGGCTCCCGGGGCGCGGGGGCCGCGCTGGCCCCGTCCCGGCCGCGGGCTGCACTTGTGGCTGCCTCGCCCGCCCATGGCAGCCCCGGCGCGGCTCCCGGCGCGGCCCCGCCGCTCCCGCCGCCCCGGGGGGCTCCTCCCGCCCCGCACGCCCCGCCTGGGCTCCGCGGGGGCGCAGCGCGACGGCTCCGCGGGAAAGGTACCGGCGGCGCGGCGCCTCCGGGCTGCGGGAGAGGCTCCGGCCGCGGCGATGCGCCGAGATTGCTGCCCCGGAGCGGCGTCTCCCTCCCCGGCGGAGCAGCGCTCGGTGCGTGCATGTGTGTTTGTCTGTGTGCGTGTGTGTGTGCGTGTGTGTGTGTGTGCGTGTGTGTGTGTGTGTGTGTGCGTGTGCGTGTGTGTGTGTGCGTGTGTGTGTGTGTGTGTGTGTGTGTGCGTGTGTGTGCGGGTGTGCGTGTGGCGAGGGGAGGGGGCTCGCTGCGTGCAGGGGGTGGGCGAGAGCAGTGCGATGGGAGCGGGCGCCCGTGTGCAGAGGGATCCTCTCCCCGCATGTGTGCGGGGGACCGCGGCGGCGGGGCAGGGCTCAGCCGGGCGGCTGCTGCATGCGGCGGAGCCCGCGGGGTTCCGCAGCGCCGGGCTTGCCCTCGCTCCGCGCGGCCGGGGGTGCTGGCCCCGGCGGGCGGCCGGCTGCCCCCGCCGCCCGCGGAGCCGCCGGAGCCCGGAGCTGGCGGGGAGAGCGGCGGAGCGCAGGCGAGCGGAGCCGCGGCGACCCCGGGCGCCGAGGTAGGGACGGTGCCGGGCTGGCCGCGGAGAGCCGGGAGCATCACCGAGGGCGGCGGGCGCCCGCCGGGCGTGGGAGTGCGGGCGGGGGTGGGGGCACGGCGGGGCCGCCCGTACGTTGGCGTTTTAATTTCTTTTAATTATTCCGAAGGTTTTGTTTTCACTGCTATAAGAATTACCGGTGCCGTTTTAAAGACGGCGAGGGGTGGGGTGGGGGGAGGCGGGGGTGCACACGACGAGGCGACAGTGGCTTCCTGCCGGAGCCTCTCTGCCATCGCGCTCGCCTCTCCCCGCAGCCGGCCGCCTCCCGGAGCCCCGGCCAGCGGCACCGGGCGCAGCGCTGCCCTCTCCCATCCTTCCCGGGAGAGCGGGCGAGCGGAGGCACCGGGGCCGGGCGGCCCGGAAAAGCCGGCGGAGGTGTGGGAGGGACGGGGGGGCAGGATCTGCGCAGTGGGGCTGGGGAAGGGGGTGTGTGGATCCGCTGCGGGCTGGACTTTGCAAAGGTACCGGGGCGGGGGGGCCGGTGCGTTCGGCGGAGCGCGGGGAGCGCGGCCGTGCCTTGTGGTGGCGAAGGGACGGCGGAGGGGATGCGGGGCTGCTCTGCCCGCTCCCGGCCGGGATGTGCGAGCGCGCCCGTGCCCCTGCCGCCCTCCCCCGCCGGGAGCCAGAGGGCGACGGGGCGCCCACGGCAGAGGGGAGCCGGCACCAGCCGAGCCGGATGCGGCAAAAAATTGCGGTAGTGCCGGCACTGCTGGCCGGGCTCGCCGCCCCGCCGCCAGCCCCGCGCAGCGCCCGCAGCCCGCCCGCTCCGCACCGGCCGGGGCCCCGGGGCTGAGGAAGAAGAGGGGACTCGAGCGTGGGCGAGGCAGGGATACGGGAGCACGGCGCCTGCCAGGGGGAGGGAGACGGAGCGGCGGGGGCGCGGGGACGCCGGTCCGCCCCTGGGGGCGCGCTCGCCGCGGCCGGGGTCGGCAGCCTGCGGGCATCGGCGGCCGCTGCTCCGCTTCCCCTTCTCCCGGCAAGCGGCCTCCTTGACCCCTTCCTTCGGCCATCCTTTCCTCTCATCCTTCCTTCACTCCTCTGTGCTTTTCCTCTCCCTCTTGTCCTTCTGTCCTGCGGTCTTTCCTCATCCCTCCTCTCCCCTCCCTTCCAGGACCCCCGGCACATCCTCCTCTTGTGTCTCCCTCCAGCCCGGTTCTCCTCCCTCTAGCTGGCTCCTGCTTTCTCCACTTTTCATTCTGGCTCTCTCCTGCCAACTCAGTGGCTTCCTACAGCAGGAAATGAAAGGGACAAGTTGGGAAATGGGGGTAATGGGAAGATGGAATGTATGTGTCTGCAATATATTGATTATTGACTGATTTATTTAAAAAGGGGAGGGGGAAAAACCCTACCTTATAACTCAGAGGAAATGCTGTGGCTCGAGTTCTTCTGCGTAAAAAATGGCAGTTCAGCTGGCTGGACTACATGCAAAGGGTTCTTATCAATGCAGGAATAAGAGCAAATTACATAATGTTTTAGGGGGAAAAATAGTTCTCAGATTTCAGTAGTGTCTGACTGGCAAATTGTGACTTTGTTTTTCCCTGCAAGTCAGTGTATTGTTATTCCTGGGGATGGGGCTGTGTGCTTGTGCATGCTTCTTCCATGTCTGAGTGCTTCCATTGGACACCCAGAGCTGATCTTGTTTTGTGAATAGTTGTATTTCTGCAGTCAGTTTATCACCTACTTATTTAAACTAGATATCAGAAGTGACAGAAACAATGTGTGTGCATGCCTATGTAGCCCTTGAGTGAATATCTTTATCATAGTGATACATCTGTATGTGCTGTTGCTTTATATACATATACTGAGCATTGGCATTGCTTTTTGTGTCAGCATCTCCATCCTTTCTATATTGTGCTGTCCCATCCCAGATGTTTGGGCATGCATAACATCAGCATTTGTGTTTAATATCCCTGAAATGCACAGCAACATATGAGCAGTGCACAATTGAGAGGAGTAAATATGCATAAAATTGGAATCTCTTTTGGTTATTTTACTTTATTAGTTATGCATGCTTGGCATGTACAAGAGAGAGAAATACATTTGACAGACCTGAGAGTTATTTGTGTTTCTCTACAGAAATTTACATTCTGTGTTTGAAATCATCCCAGCTCCCGTGCATTTGTTTGGTTGTAAAGTCTTTCATGTTATTTTAAATTCAGTTCTTGTGGTTTATCTATAATACTTGGCAGGTACAGTAGCTCAGTGGCATACAATTTCTAACCCAAGTGACATTTTGGAGCAATGTCAACTGAAAAACATTTTCTTTTTCTTTCCTTCTTTCTTCTTTAGATTCTTTATCTTTGTTCAGGAGCCTAAGGTTGCTTGCTGATCATAAGAAGATGATTCTGTGGCTCTTTCTGGTTCTGTCATCTCCAGTTTCTTCTACAACTGCAGATGCTGATATATCTGTGGAAATATGCAATGTTTGCTCCTGTGTGTCAGTTGAGAATGTACTCTATGTCAACTGTGAGAAGGTTGCAGTCTACAGACCAAATCAGCTTAAACCACCATGGTCTAATTTTTACCACCTCAACTTTCAAAACAACCTGCTAATTATTCTATATCCAAATTCCTTTCTTAATTTTACACATGCAGTGTCCTTGCAACTGGGTAATAATAAGTTACAGAACATTGAGGGAGGGGCCTTTATGGGTCTTAGTGCATTAAAACAGTTGCACTTGAACAACAACGAATTAAAGATTCTCCGGGCTGACACTTTCCTTGGCATAGAGAACTTGGAGTATCTCCAAGCTGACTACAATTTAATCAAGTTTATTGAACGGGGAGCCTTCAATAAGCTTCACAAGCTGAAAGTCCTGATACTTAATGACAATCTGATTTCATTCCTTCCCGATAATATTTTTCGATTTGCTTCTCTAACCCATCTGGATATACGGGGGAATCGAATACAGAAGCTGCCATACATTGGAGTTCTGGAACACATCGGGCGAATTGTTGAGCTGCAGCTGGAAGACAACCCCTGGAATTGTACTTGTGATTTGTTGCCTTTGAAAGCGTGGCTGGAGAACATGCCCTATAACATCTACATTGGAGAGGCTATCTGTGAAACACCCAGTGACTTGTATGGAAGGCTGCTGAAAGAGACCAATAAGCAGGAGCTGTGCTCCATGGGGACAGGGAGTGATTTTGACGTGCGCATCCTGCCTCCCTCGCAGCTGGAGCCCGGCTACAGCACGCCCAACGGCCACACCACCCAAACATCAGTGCACAGATTAGTCACAAAGGCACCAAAGACTACAAATCCTTCGAAGATCTCGGGGATAGTAGCAGGCAAAGCACTGTCCAGTCGCAATCTCAGTCAGATCGTATCTTACCAGACCAGGGTGCCTCCTTTAACTCCTTGTCCGCTCCCTTGTGTTTGCAAAACTCATCCTTCAGACTTGGGATTAAGCGTAAATTGCCAAGAAAGAAATATAGAATCGATGGCTGAACTCGTACCCAAACCTTTAAATGCCAAGAAACTGCATGTAAATGGCAATTATATTAAGGATGTGGATACTACAGATTTCGCTGAGTTTGAGGGGCTGGATTTGCTACATTTAGGCAGCAATCGGATTTCAGTGATCAAAGGAGATGTTTTCCGCAACCTTACAAATTTACGGAGATTGTACCTCAATGGCAATCAGATAGAGCGTCTGAGCCCAGAGATGTTCGCTGGCCTCCACAATTTGCAATATCTGTATTTGGAATACAATGTTATCAAAGAAATCCTAGCAGGCACCTTTGACTTAATGCCAAATTTGCAGTTGCTCTACCTGAACAACAATCTTCTGCGAAGCTTGCCAGCGTATATTTTTGCTGGTGCACCACTTGCTAGACTGAATCTGAGGAACAATCACTTCATGTATTTACCTGTAAGTGGTGTTCTTGATCAGCTAAAGTCTCTTACACAAATAGATTTGGAAGGTAATCCGTGGGACTGCACTTGTGATTTAGTTGCTTTGAAACTGTGGCTTGAGAAGCTAAATGACGGTATTGTGGTGAAGGAATTGAAATGTGAGACACCCGTGCAGTTTGCTAACATAGAACTTAAGTCTCTGAAAAATGAGATTCTCTGTCCTAAACTTTTAAACAAGCCATCTGCTCTGTTCACTAGTCCCATGCCTGCTGTTATTTTTACAACACCCCCGGGACCAGTCCGGAGTCCTCCTGGTGGCCCAGTTCCATTGTCCATCCTAATCCTGAGCATACTGGTTGTGCTGATTTTAACGGTGTTTGTTGCTTTTTGTCTTCTTGTTTTTGTGCTTCGGCGCAACAAAAAACCAACCATAAAGCATGAAGGGATTGGAAACCAAGAGTGCAGTTCTATGCAACTGCAGCTAAGAAAGCACGATCACAAGTCAAACAAAAAAGATGGACTGGGTGCAGAGGCCTTCATTCCTCAAACCATTGAGCAGATGAGCAAAAGCCATACCTGTGGCTTGAAAGAGTCTGAAACAGGCTTCACGTTTGCTGACCCACCAGGGCAAAAAGTCATTCTGAGAAATATGAATGACAAGGAGAAAGATCTGTTGCATGTGGATTCCAGAAAAAGACTTAGCACAATCGATGAACTGGATGAGTTATTCCCTGGAAGGGATTCCAATGTATTTATTCAAAATTTTCTTGAAAGTAAAAAGGAATACAACAGCATAGGGGTCAGTGGCTTTGAAATACGTTACCCAGAGAAACTGCAAGACAAAAAAGCCAAGAAATCTCTAATAGGTGGTAATCATAGTAAAATTGTAGTAGAACAAAGAAAAAGTGAATATTTTGAACTAAAAGCTAAACTTCAAGGTTCACCTGACTACCTACAAGTCCTTGAAGAACAAACAGCTTTGAATAAAATATAGGTCATACAATCTTATTGCCTACAGAGGACATTTATTTAATGATGAAAGTGCCTTTTGTTGACTTTTAACTTCCAAATACTATATTATATTGATAGGCATAGAGGCAGGTGTATCCAAGGGTGTCTGATTAACTGTAGCTGCGTATGATTTGTCAAGTAGAGGAGAATTTCCTTAATAGATTTTACTCCATAAAGCTCATGCCCTGTGGAATCCTGTAGGGATACTGCAAACTCTATTGCCAAAGGGATGCTTTATACACGTTACACTGAATTTAACCTCAAGAGGCATATATGTTTTGTATCTCAAATGCAAACCATCGTCTCCTTGTGATTTGTTAGAACAAACACAAGAAACCTGGTACTGATATTTGTACTTCAGCTGGGTCCTTCATCCTGCACGTGGATTTAAGTTGGTGGAACTGGAGTAATCCTTTGATTTGTGGTGTTCTAATGGCACTGTTTAAAGCTTACCTGGAAAGTAACAAGCATGCAAAGAGAGAACATTCAATAGTATGTGTAAATTGGTTACATTTATGGGCTGCATCTTGAAACCACTGGAATTATAATGTTAAATTGTGTTTAAAATATACCATGCATTACATACCTATGAAATAAATCTGACCACTTGAAGCTTTCTGTCTATACAGAAAATTAAAAAAAAGAAAGAAAGAAAGAAAATAGTTCAACCTGACTTCTGCAGTATTCGTGACATCTGAAGAAAATATTTGATATTTATGCAGAATCTGTTCTAAGACTCATCTCCAATTAAAACTAGAGTTCCTTCTCAGTTACGTGAAACTCTTGCAACCCCAACAGGTTGTCCAAAATTGTCAAAGTGCTTACTGTGTGAGCGTAGCAGAAATTATTTTTGTAATATAATTCATATTTATGAAATACTTTGTATACTACATAGGAAAAAAATATGTACTCCTTAATATGTATTTAATATGCCTGACTTGTTTTCCTGATCACAATGCATTAATCATTCAGTATAAATAAAACCAGAACAATATACCAAACAGCAACCGGGGATGTAATGTATAGCATCATCCAGAATTAAGTGATCAGATAATAATGGTAATAATAATAATAATGATAATAATAATAAAATTGTTCTGTACTATTCTCGTGAGATTAGCATATTACCTTATTTCAGATCTGTTACCAATGGTGCATTTTAAAATAGATTGATTAGTTTTTTAGTATTGTGTCCCAGGCTGTTCCTTGCCATCAGTTTTCTTGCTTTTCAGGTCTCTACAGCTTAATCTGAATACTTTTCACAAGCATTTACAGGAATTCATGCTAAGGGGAATATTTTTATCATACATGCAGAAGTTTTCTGTTCTTATCTCTCTGGCTGCTTTTAGTCAGCAAAACCTGATCAGAGCAGTGAACAATATGGCAAATCCTGTTCAAAACCACAGTGCAAAATGGATATAGTGGTCTCAGTTCAGAGGACTGTGTAGCTCACAACTAGAGAGTAAAAGCTTGCCTTTGTGAAAGCTGAATCTGAATAGCCAGGAAAAAAGGTAGGAGAATGGAAAATCCCCATTGTATCTCACTGATAGATGGTACTTTGACATGAGAATGGAGATACATTGGTAAAGCATCCTAGAGCAAATCTATGTGATGAGATTAACAAATTTTCTTTGACTCAATGAGCTTTGGATAAGACCCTCTTATCTTCTTTGCTTTCAGAATCTGTACCCCTCCTTACCTTTTATAATCAATACAAGCTTAGTCAATTAAGATAGTAGGGTAGAAACATGAACGTTTTTCATGAGTTTGAAGCTAGCAAAAATTAGAGCAAGACTCAATAATAATACTGTGAAGAAGGCTGTGTCAGCTATTTCCAATATAAACCTCTAATTTCAGGGCTTTGTGACACTGAGTTGAAATTTTTTTTCTGGAATGATACTTGGCAAACAGCCTGCAGTATATTTTTATCAAAATAGACCAAAAAAAAAAAAAAAAAGCACTGCTTCTTTATTTAAGAGAAAGCAAACAAAACATTTCTCTACTTTTGGACATTTGTTTATGCTCTTTTGGCTTAGAAAGAGGGTGGTTTTATTATTTTTCTCCATACTGCATAGTATATACATGACTTCAGATAATAAAATTGTGAGAGATGAATTAATGGCTGAGTTTCTTTAAAAAGCTGCCTCTATCCATGCACAATAATTAACTTGATTCAGAATGTCATGGGGATTTTGAGGACATGGATACTGCGTACACATGCAGTTCTGGCATAAAAAGCTCCTGGTTGACCAATGATGCAATTATGCATGGCTAAGGTTTGGATGAGAACATGGGAGTTTATTTATTGTCTGTGGATTAAGGAGTGTCCGTGGTGCACTGTCCAGGTGGACTCTGCTGGCTCCTTCAGTAGGCTGAGGGTGACAGGTCCTGGTCTGCTCTGCACAGAGCTGTGTGGCCTCGAGGGTGGGTCCCAGTTCACTGGGGTTTGCCAAAGCAGAAGGTGTCTGACACACTCACTGGCATGTCCTGTGTGATGCTCCTGAGAGCAATGTGCTAAAAATACTAAAAATTGCAAGGAAATGCTTCTAAGTGATGATAAAACTGATGTGCTTGTGACTTCTGCTGCCCTGAGTCAAAAGAACAGAGATAAATGATCATACCTTCCTAAGCTAAAAAAAATGAGGGTTTTTTTTGTTTCATTTTGTGTTGTGAGGTTTTCTGGGGGTGTTATTTCTGGGTTTTTGTTTTTGGTTTGGTTTTTTTTTTTAATTTGTTTTGAGTTTTTTTGGTTTTTGGAGTGGTGTCTTCTGTTTGCTGATCAAAAGAACTGAACCGTTATGCTGTACCATTACACTGGGTAATCTGATCACTGAGGCCCCAATTCCAGTGAAGCATTTCACCTCAACCTAAATCATGTGCAGAGGTCCTATTCATGAGATAATAATTAGATACCTGCCCAAGAGTGGGGCTTAGCTAGAGTTTTGTCATTGACTCCAAAACAAGCCAGCTCAGAACCATTGTATATAATCCATAGAGCCCAGAGACTCGTCTGGGGTTATGCAGTTGAGTGTAGGTTCACCAGCATCAGTAAAGGTTGCACAATCTGGACCTTCCTGTAGAAATTGTCCCTAAGTGTTTTACAATGTATGGTGCAATATGTAGGCATAATAGTGTGAGTGAAGAATGCAGAAGCTGGCAAAACACTATTTTTCTGTGAAATTGTTACTTTGAATGGCAACCTTAGTGTCAGTTTATTTTCTCCATGTTTGGAAACGGCGTATGTGTCTGCACAGCAGTTTTAATGTGATGTCCATTCAAATCTCTGGTCAGTCTTTCTGAGAAGGTGACTCTTGGGTGTGGCTTAACGGGTCTGTCTGTTCATTATATTGGTTTGAGTGGCCATGCTTGTAAAATGGCTGTTAAGACCCATAGACATAAACTAAATCAGTGAAGGTGTTGGCATAATCTGTTGTCTCCATTGTATTATAAAGAAGTTTCCATTTTTAAATGAAATCAATAAAGTGTACTCGTTTCCTTGAAAAAGAAAAACAATTGTGCAATTTTATCAGAAAGCAAATACCGCGGTGCAAGAACACAAGAACAGGTGATTTATGTTTTGCATTTAGTGTTCAAGATTGACAATAATGCAACAATCTAGTATATAAATATATTTTTAAATGCTTTTTTTTTTAAAGCCATAATGATGATATACATTATAAAGGCATGGCCTTGTGAATAATGTTAACAAATGTTTCAGAATCAAGAAAAAACATCCAGAACTTGATGGTGGTATAATATCTATAATATCTTTTGCATGATTTGTATGTTGATATTGTATGAAATGAGCACAGTGAGACTTTTTTTTTTTGGTTGCATCCAAAGAGTTAGGAAGGAAATATAACAAGAATGTATTTATAATCACTCTATTTTGAAATAAAGTAAAGAAAACAAAATGTATTGGCTTTACCCTGTTTTGATCATTGCTATTTTAGGTTAGTTTATAATTTAGGCAGTTACTTATGACATCCAGTCCAATGTAAAACACAGAAACCTATTGTTTATTAATTTTGTTTGCCTTCATCAATATCAAAATACTAGTCAGTGTTGACTTCAAAATTTGTATGAAATATTAATAAAATTGTTTGGTACTATTGTATTTCTGAAACTAGACTGTGTTAAGTGCCTGTGATATTCTCTTTTGGATTATTTGTATATGGATGAGAGAGAATCCGTAAAGCAGTTATGCAGTAATGTTTTCTAACCATATCAACATTTTTTTTCTATTTTAGAAAGTTTTTCTCATCTTCTGTTGTCCAACAAAATCTTCCTTCCCTCCGTTATGCAAATAATCTCCCCAAAGTCAGTGATTTTTTTTCCATTACTACCACAAGCAGAATTTAGTTTTCAGTTGGATTCTCAGTTCTTCAACTCAGAAGTGCTTAGAGGAACAATTACATAATGTTAGGGGCATTTGCTTTGATTCTGCTCTCTTCTTATTAGTCATTTTCAATAACAATTTTTCAGAGGAAAGAAAAGTTAATTTGTCCTTAGAAGAAGCAAAAACACCCATCCATCTACCATTTCATTTGGTTAGGTTAGTTTTATAACTGAAAGTTGGAAAGATATCTTTAGGTAGTTTAACTTCCAAATTTATATTTTGTAGTGAAAATGGTTTACAAAGCCTCATAAAAATCTTCATGGCAAGGGAGAAGAGCAGGAACAGAATTACATTTAGATTAAGCATTCCCTGTTGTGCAGGGTTTAACATGCATTATAATGGCAGTGAATGTGAATCAGAATGGGATATGGAGTGGAAAATCAGGACTTGATACAGATTTTTTTCACTTCTAGTTGAAGTGTAACATTAGGAACAAACTCACAGCATTCGTTGAGAAAGGCCTACATATAATATTCCATATAATTTCTTTTTAAAGAAAAACTCGAGAACCAGGCATTAATTATTCATGTTTTGATAATAAGTGTGCGCTGCTTTTCTGAATGCAGATGATCTTGAGAGTTTTCTGTTAATATGTTTTGTCATTATTAGTTTTTATTTCCAATATCGATTCACTCATCCTTATGTATTATGTTTGATGCTGTGTTGGAAAACAAAAATAAGAATGTTGTTGCTCAGGGACAAACTCTTTCAAAAAATTTACCAATGTAAATCCAGACTGACTGAACAGACTTCAATGGACTCAAATTCACTGTTACTCTAGTGAAAAAAAAGCAGAAAGTACAAGATCTATCCATCATTGAAATAAAAATAAGTAATTTTTGACTTGAAAAGTAATATAATCTTGCTTTATACTCTGTTGATTTGTGTGGTAAAGCTGTTACTGTTTTCAAGTGACTGTAGGGAGAGCACAGACCAAGTGCAGTTCTGTGTCTGATGTCAGTGGAACTCTGCACTGATTCAAGAGCTGTGGGCATCCCAGAGCTGTACTGTGGGTACAAAACTATATAACTTTGCTGGTTTATACGTACACTTGGGGTAGATCTCACATAAAATACAAATGCTTTCTTAACAATACAATTTACTTTCTCCCTGTAATGGAGCAAAGTTACTCTGCTCTTGTTTTCCATTAAGTAGGGAGTTTATTGCAAATATCTTTGTTTCACTGCTAATTTTATTTGTATTCACTAGCAATACTTGACATAACTAATTCATTGTCTGAAAGCAGTACATTTCAGTCTGTTACTTTTAAAATACCAGTCACTGGTTACAGACAGATACTGAGTTATATTGAATTTCCATTCCCTAAGTAATAATTCCATAAATAATTCCTCAAAAGCACAAAGATTGGATAAGGAAAAAAAGTCCTAGTTTTTACTAAATCTGAATTTTTTGAATGCATGTATGGGAAGGCTTAACACAGTGTAGTACAACTCTGATGGGTAACAAATGGTACCTTACTTCTTTTTGGTCTTTGTTTAACCAGAAAACAGAAAGTGATTCTCTAAATGGTTCAGCTGTCATTTTGTAACAGTAGAGTAACAAAGAATATTCCTAAATTTCCCTCATCCACGAGGATTTCATGTCTTGGTTTAATTTCATGTGATTTCCTGGAAATGTGTGCACTATGACCTTGCAGAGCATCCTCCCACTCCATGCTCTCATTTCTCCTCCAGTGAGCCAGTCCTTTACAGCTGAAGGTTTTTCTGGGCTTGGGTTGATGGCAGTTTCCAAAGAGGCACAAGAGTGGGATTTGTCAGTTCCTAGAAAACAGCTAAAAAAGGCAAACTAAGAGCCTGTCCTGGATGGTTTCTGAGTCACGTCAGATGGTGTATGATCCAAAACAGAAATGTAGGAAATGGTTTAAGCTTCTGTTGGGACGTTTTGTGCTGAGCTTTTGAAGCTGGACAATTGTGGCTTTCCATGACTTTAATTTGTGTTCAAAGGAAATGTGGTTCAGTCAATTGAGTTCTGACAAGCTGTGGCTAAATCCTGCAGACATCTGCACCCACTTACCTGAGCCAGACTTTGGTGCCACTGGTCACTGAAAAGTCTTGCACAAATCACTCAGGTTAAACCAGCTGTGATACAGATTTCTCAGGGATGCTTTTAAGCAGGATGTGGATGCATTTTTGTGCACACTGGGAGCTGTTTGGGTGTGGGGTCAGTCTGTGCCCCGTGTTTGCTGAGCAGTGGCTTTGGTAGGGGCTCCCTTCATGTGCTCCATTAGTGCTCACATCTGAATATGAGACACTGCCCAGGATGTACATCTCAATGAGCAGAGTCACTAAGGGCAGCGTGTTTTGACAGATTTTGAGCTGTTCACTGCAAGAAACTGCAGGAAAGGATATACCATACAGCAGATTTTCTTGCTCCCTGGCAGGATTTCATAGACCTTGTGAGTCCTTCTCAGCAGGGTATTCTTGTCTATACACTGCAAATAAGGCTCCAGGTCACCAGTCTTGTGTATGTGCAGTCTGTGTTTGCTTATACCCAAAAATAGTTTTGTGGAGAAGGGTAGGTGAATAATTTCCTCTTTTTTCTTTCTCTTTCTTTTTTTTTTTTTTTTTGAAAATCAAATTAGGCTGAATTTGAATTTTTCAAGATTGAAAAATAAAAATGCAGGTATTTTAAAGAATGGTCACATTGTTGGTTAATATCAGTACTATTAAAGTATTTTACTAAGAGAGAGAGGAAGAAAGCAGTTGTGTTTATATTTTTAGCATGTAACTTTTCAATTTCCATTCTTAGTTAGAGTATGCCCCTGGGTACCAAGGCACTTAGATGTGCAGCTCAGGGCACAATGCAAAGATTCATCCTCAGTGTCTCTCTGCCTTTTGTGTGGTAGGAATGAAATGCAAGGTTTTGAATGTTCCCTCTCTGTTTGCTTTAATGGAAGTTACATCAGCAGACATTCCTCAGGACCAGACTTGCAGCTCCTGTTGAGTTGTGCCTGCAGTTTGGTGAGGTTGCTGAGAACAAGAGTACAAATGCCATACAAGGGGTGATCTTTTGGATGAGGTTAGAACTTTGAAATAATTGGGGTTCATATGGCTTCCTTCTTAAATATCAACATGTCATTGCACTGTTCTATACTTATGAAGATCTTTACTTCTATGATCAGTTCAAGGAATCAGTGGTTTTACAAATATGATCAGGAAATTGGGTCCAAGTGTCTAGAAAAAAAAGCTTTGCTTTTAATTCTCATGTTTCTTAAGAAAATAAAGAGCAAAAACATCACGAATAACCTAGACTTAAGGTTTCTTTTAGTTCAATGAAAATTACTTTTGCCTTAATGAAGTGAAATATTCAGAAAGTACAAGTGAAATATTTAGGAATTAATTTGGGAAAATTTGGTTTGTGCCAACAAACAAGGCCCCTATTCTGTAATCCTTTCTCAAGAATATAAGCTCTGGATGCCATAAGAGGTTTTATCTTTTAAGTAGCTTCTCCTAAAATCTGGAGTTTCATTCAGCTGTTGGAGCTGTGCCATGAGCATGATTTTATGATTTTGCTGTATTGGTCAGCAAAGCAACAGTGTGATGCATTTTCTCTGTGTAGCTTTGTCAAGTCATTTATACCACTTATGACAGCAAAGATAGTAAGGATTATAAATTGTAAAGTGTGTTGGTAAGGATTCCTATACATTTGTAATGTGCTTTCAAAATGAAAGCAGCATGCAAATGATGAGTATTATCAGCATACAATCCATTTCAAAAGGGAAGTAGCACTGCACAGAGCTCTATTGTTCAGATTGAGGAATATCATTGAGAGTGAATAAGCTGTGTTTTCCTCTTTGTAGACTTTTCTTCTTCAGCTATTAAATAGACCTGTTTACTCTGCACAGAGCAGTACAACTCTGAGCCATCTGCAAGAAAACACGTAAGCCTGAAAAAGACAAGCAAATACATTCCCTCCCAAAAGAACATCTGCATTATAATAATAAAATCACTTATATTTTCCAGTGTCATTGGCACCTTTGGCATTTTTGCTACGCTGACAAACTGTGAGACTGAGATGTGGAGTTGGCCTCAGCTCCTGTTTCCTTTCCCCACACCAGAACTCCCTGTGCCATCACACATGGCCAAGGTCAGTTTGCCCAGGTGCCTTTCAGTGCCAAATGGGGCTGAACAGCATGAATTCAGCCCCACTCTGCAGGCATTTGCAATGAGCTAGAGCTCGAGTTATCATGGCTGGATACACTCAGAGACAGCAGAAGCATGGCAGTGACCTTTGCCAAAATGCCCTCTCCTTTACCCTCTGGACACACCTGTGCCATGGCCCACAGCATCCTTGGGCCAAGGAACAAGGCTGTAGCAGGGCTCACTAACATCCTTCTTTTAGCCTTGCAGGGAACAAAAGTAACACAAGAGCTCTGCAATCAAGAACATAAGACTCTCCTTGGCTGGCTGCTATTCAATATGTGGGCTAGTTCCTTTTGCAGGAGGAGAAGTAATCTTCACTGCTGGATCCAGTCTAAACTCCGGGGACCGGGTAGGAAGAACTTGTTTGACCAAATGAGGTTTCCCCCACAGTACAGCTAGCCCAGGTTCTCTGTCACATGTGTGGAGACACATCTTTTTCCCTGTCTGTAAATATATACACTCAAACTTGTATTAACAGTTCTAATGGTTTGATAATGTGCTACACAATACATGTGCATGGCCAAAATTGCATTTCCATGTGGTATTGCTGAGTGTCACTGGCAGTAAGTGAGGACAACCATTTTTTACCTCAAAACCTATTGTGGTGGCCAGATTCAGATTGCTTTGCCTAATAGTTACACGTGCCTCTTGTAAAATAGTTTATTTTCTTAATGACAACACCCCCTTTCTTTTTAACAGAAAGAGAAGGCTTTCACCTTTTTCTTTTTTACTCATTCCTCTGCAGTTGGAGTTCTGTTAATCCATTTCCAACCCATAAAGAACAAAGAAAACATCCTCTACAGGAAAACTCCACTTTATGTAACGCACTGAAGATGGCACTGTAGTAACAACTTCATACTGTGAATGATAAGATATGCTTGTGTTTGTTACTGGGAAATTGTGATTTTTTTTTATTTATTTAGCACAGCTAACATAAAGCCAAAGGTCAGTTTAATGCAGCACCACCCAACACTGCTACTGTAATTAAGGGTGAAGAAGGGTTTCTGTTACTTGGACTTATCACAAGGAGACTCCAACTCAACCCAAATGTGGAATAGTTTATAGTTGATCTTCATAATGAGAGGAGTTTTTTTTGTTAAAAAAGAAAAAAAATCCAAGGAAAACACAGAAAATCCTTTCTGTAAAGGGTATCTCCCCATGTCTGTAACCCTTATAGGCCATGTTAAGGCATATTAACACCACAGCAGGTCTCTAAAGACCCAATGAACCTTGGGACCTTCATGGCTTTAGTAGCACTGCATAAAACTTCCAAAATTCAGTTTCCTATAGAGATAGGAGTCTTTAATTCATCTGCAACAGGAGCTTCAAGTTAAAAGGAAAACAACCAACCAACCACACACTAAGAACACCAGACACAGCCAACAGCCACATTTAGGTTAATGATAATTTGTAGTAAGACTTAAAAAAACCCAAATTTAAACTGACACTTATGTAGGTCTGAAATGATGCTTCTATCTGTTTCATAACCTACACTTTTTAAGCCCTTCACTCATAGCAGGTGGGAGTTTTGGGTTGTTTTGAAGTATGTGAATAATTGGGCCACTGTGCAGCAATTACCTCTCCCAGCTACTTCCATCATACATGCCTGAGCTATTTTGAAGGGGATTAAAAAGGGAAATTTTATATCCTTTTTGCTTTGTCTTGCTCAGGAGAAGTCAGTGGAAGAATTTGTGTGAACTGCCACAATGGGGATCTTTTTCAGGTGTTGAGAAAAAATTGCAGGATTTAAAGCCCCACTGATTTCCATGAGAGGCAGCATCTGTCCCAGATGACCTAATGCTCTTTGTCACTAATTTTGGGGAGGAAAATTTTGATTTTTTCCAAACTCCCCTCCCAAGCTGCCAAAGTACTTCTCCAGCTGTCTGATATTTTAAGTGTGCAGCTTTTCAAAGATACAGGAGTTAAATAAGTTTAGGGCCTTGATCTTGGAATAAATCTGGTAGGAGCTCTCTAATTACCCCAGCAGGATGCTCTGCTCTTTACACAGCCCCTTCCAGCTGCCTGAGCAGCCTCCTCAGCCTCCCCTCCTTTGCCAGCTCCAAACTTCCCACAGAACCTCTGCAGATTGCCCAGCAGAGGAATGCTGGGTTTGTTCTGGAGTGAATGAAAGCAGGGGTAAATTATTTCTGTTTGTGCCACCACGACCTCCAGCTACAGTAAAAACTCAGTGTGGGTGATGGAGACAGACACAGGCGAGCCCAGAAACCCAGAAGCCCCTGGTGAGGTAGGGGTGTATTTGAGGGATGCAGAAGGAGGAATTGAAACAACTTGAGTTTGAACTTCTGGAGCTGGAATTTTTGCTTAGAGGTGATTTTGGGGCCATGGGATTGCTTAGAGGCCTATGAAGCAGTGAGCAGGCAAGATAGGTGAGAGCAGACTGAGCTGTTACAAAAATAAGCACTAACTTATATACTCATGTAAACATTTGGAGATGTCTGTGATGCATTGGCCATTAATATTTAATTTATCACTAGTTAAATATTTCATTTTGTATCGTTCTTTACTGGAAAGGTGATGGATTGCATCATCCACAAGGACCTATATATAAAGATCTGGCAGATTTCTCAGTCTTTTGAAAAATAATTACATTTATAAGCAGTTTGCAGGAGGTAAAATGCATTATGAAGAGATTAGTCATGTGCAAACGTGTTGTCTGATTTTAGTTTGCAGAAAGGCAGGAGTAAACACCTGCAGGCAGTATTTGTATTGCAAAGGGAGAGTCATTTTGAACCTGTAGAGAAGCTGCCACCTGGATCTTCACTACCCCAATCATCACAGAAAATTGGAGCTGTTTGCTTCTCCCTCCCATGGCTGAGGGAGCTCGGAGCAGTGTGAGGGGTTGAGGTGACAGCACAGTGCACTGCCCCTGTGCTTGTGTCCCCTGTTCTTGTGCCCCCTTCCCCTGTGGGTAGGGGGATTCAGTATGAAGGTGGTATAGAATGTAATCTTATCCCCCAAAGAGTGCAGCTGAACTAATTACTAAAAATTAGGAGCAGGCCTGATGTTAACAGGCCACGCCTGTAGCCAATAAGAACAGTGGTATAAAAGAGTGGATTGGTGGGACCTGGAGTTGGGTGATGGTTACTGCAAGGACCAGGAGGAGTCAGTGCTTAGAGGAGCTGCCTACAAGAAACATTGAGGAGGTATGAAAACTCTGAGGATATGAAACCCTTGCACTGTAATGGTAATAGAGCTCTTGGTATATAAGACAACACCTATGGGTAGCACAGCTGTCTCTGCACACCTGGGAATTCAGGTCTTTGCCTCTGTGCCTTGCTGGCACTTGTGCCACTCTAATATCTGGAGGGTGAGATGGCCCAAGACACAAGCCAGTAGATCTTAAACACTGTCAGAAAGCAGTTCTGTGCAATGCCTATTTTTATTTTGTCATGAACATGGCATGTGGAAGCTCCATGCCACAATCTGTGTCCTGTTCTGTGGTCACACATGGCCACCATCTCCCCTGACTGTCCCATCCCACACGCACAGACCTTGGCAAACCCTGAAAGCTTTTCCCCATCTCTGTTGTCAGGCTTCTGACTGTGCTGCAGACAATGAACATCTCCTCCATTTTTCAGTAGTTCTTAATCCAGGAAAGCATTTCCTCAGGTCCTTAATAGCAAGCTTAAGGTGAGGCATTTATTTAAGCACTTTGCTAAACTGTGCCTTGCTGAATGCCTGCCAGATGGAAACAGATGGGCTAATTTAGCCTGGTGTTCTTCCATGACTTCAGGAGAGCTCTAAGAGCAGGAATCCTGATGAAAGGTGGAATCCAAAGCAAGTGAGGGGCAGAGTCAGATGCTTCCAAGCCACAAGATATTTCGGAGTTCCCTGGGAATCTGTAGATTTGGAGATGGACCAGGGGAGAGTACAAGCTTCTCTGCAAGGAGCATCACCCCAACTACTCATCCCTGATGCTATCTCATTACCTACAAGGAACAGAACTGAGGAATATCAGCTTTTCCTCATTTGTCACCAAGAAACAGCTGTGCCTGGGCTGTGTGCAGTGAGCAGGGCTTTTTTTCCTAGCTTATCACCCAGTCTGTGCTGTAGGGATTTTGAAACAGAAGTGTGCTCCTCTTGTGATGATGTTCCTGATGAGCCAGTGGAGACACAAAATGTTCATGGATCCTTAAACCCCTCCCCTTTATTGAAGAGCACCCAGGCATGCTGTGGGTTGAAAGATTCCAAAAACTCTTATGAATATGCTAGAATTTGGTATAAAATTATGACCACAGTCTGTCACACATGAGACAGTGTGGTAAGTTTTAAGGTTTTGCCAATATGTCACATGCTTTTAAAAATATTAAATCATGACTTATAAAATATATTAATGAGACAAATTGCTAACTTAGGAGCACAGATTTGTGGAGATGCATTTTTACAGTAAATTGTTTTTGTTCACAAACCTGAGAATGTTGCTAATGCTGGCAGTGACATTTAAATGCTGTCCTGTAAGGTCTCAGGTCTATGACTTAATGTGATATGGTCTTAGGGAAAAAGAGTGAGAGAGCATGGAATGAAAAGCTTTACATATTTCAAGAGTACACTGAATCAATACTGTCTTAGCAATATTTATTGTTCCAGTGTTATATTTAAGGGTTGTTTTTTTTCTGTGTGGTTTTGTTTCTCCAACTGATGATACTCCTGCTATCCACAGGCAGTCTAGCTTGTTACCAAAATATGCCTGTTTATCATAGTTTTAATGCCAAATGAAAAAGTAGGAGTAAGAAAGGAAGGGTGGAATTTGGGCTTTAAAATGTCTTTCTCATGAATTAGTCATATTATTTATTTCACAAGATCAAATGCTGGTTTTGAAAAATAGTATGACAGGGCATGCACAAGAGATTTCAGAGGTTGAATATGAGCAACAAACCTTTTTTAGGAGAGAAAAAACAATAAAATGATCTCCAAACCTCAAACAGAAAGCTTGCCTAAGAAATATCAAAGTTCAGTGTTGTGGGACTGTAAAATGCAGACCCAAATCTATCACTCTATTTTTACAGCAAGGTGTCATCAAGCTCTTCTCTGATCCAAGACTAAACAGCAATTTTCAAACTGTGGTGCCAGAACACAAGATCACCTTCATTTTTAGAACAACATAGCTTGGAATGAGCCACTGCATGTATTAACCTCTGTAAAAACAGTGAATTTCAGCTTCTTGAACAGCACTTTATTCTCTTTGGGTAATTAACTCCCTTATGTGAATGGTGAAGTTCCTTCATTTAACCCAGAGAGCAGAAAGGGAATCCATGGAGTGCCAGTTTCACCCTCCTTCTTTCTTTGTACCCACTTAAAGGGCACCGGTGGACATCTTCCTGGATTTCATGGGATGTGTGTTGGGGAATGTTGCAGTAATAAGCAGACAGGACTCAGTTTCTTCAGGCAGGAAAAGCCAATCTTTAATGTCACAGCCCATTTTTATACCGTTTTCAAGACCTTGTGTATAACTCTAATTGGTTCGTAGCTTTCCTGCGATTCAGTTCATTGGTTAGTAAATGGCATTATACATGTCCATCAAATCTTTCTATTCCTGGATAGTTTACATGTCTTTTTCACAGATTCCCATGGGACAGATTTCTTGTTTTTCACAGGTGCAAACAGTTCTCTTACCAGAATAGTTTGTTGTGCTAACTGCTTTCATTCTTATGATTCTTCACATGGGAAGTTACAAGCTAACTGTTAGCTTAGCTAGAAAAGAAGGACTTAAACCATATTTTATAAGGCCTTTCTTTTATAATATCCCTGTATGCAACAGGGGAATGCCCCCTGGCAAAGAAGCTGAGGATGTTCCTAGCCCTGCTTCAGTGTGGGGATGGCAAAGGCAGGCTTGGCATGGAAACCCTCTGACATCCTCTCCTGCATCTGGTGGGGCCAGCAGAGCTCCACTGAGCTGAGCAGCCCCAGGATGACCTTGACAGTGGGTCCAGGCTCTGCAGTGTCACTGGGGTCCATGGAAGTGCAATGTGCTGGATGAACAAGTAACATGGAAAATCCTTTGTAGTCTCTAATGCCTTCTTCTCTCCTCTTTCCTTGCTTACTCTACATATAAATTAAGACCAACTGGGGTTGTACCAGCTGCCTAATTTATTCAGCTATTCAGATTTGTATTTAATGTCATCTCCTTGTCAGCCTTGGTAGACTCTGGTTCAGACCCACGGATTTTGCTGCTGCAGCAGCCCTCAGAGGCACGGAAGCTGGAAAAGAAGTAGGATGTAATTCAAGAGCTCTTTACATCTTTGTAACCACGGATACCTAAGTGATGCATATGACCAGTGTTTACAAAGTAAAGTGCCTTGTTTCCAGAAATGGGAAGCACAGACTGTGAATTCTCCCTGGGACATATGTGCAGGAGATAAAAAGTAAAAGTTATGCTCTTCCACCTTTATGAAATAATGTTCAGTAGTAAGTTCTACTTTCTGTTGTTGTGACTGTAGTAAAGGTGGATGGCTGTGTGGGGGGATAGAATGTAAGAGAACAGTGCAGAAGGCAATCTCTGCCCTGAGGAGCTGCAGCTGTGCTAATCACCAAAGATTAGGAACAGGCCTGCCCTTAACAGGGCACAGCTGTGTCCAGTGAGGATGAGTGCTACAAAAGGGTGGGTTGGGTGGTTGAGGAGAGAGCTGGAGTTTGTTGGCTGTGCTGTGAAGAAGGAGTCAGTGCTATGAGGATCTGCCCATGAGAAATCACCAAGAAGGTATGGGACTTTTGCAATAAGATGACAACAGCTGTGGGTTTGTGGCTTGAATGGCCATGGTAGACTTTGGCCCAATTTCATCTTTAAAGGCAGGTGTGAAGGGGCAGCAAATTGCTGAAAGAAGCTTGTTCTTCACAGAGAATATTGTTTGAGGTAATGAGTTAATTGTCTTAAAGTTGTAATATTGGTGCTAAATGTCCCAGGGTTCCTCATTGTAAGTGTAAATAGTAAGCTGTCCTGCAGAAATGTGATTTTTAAAGCAAACATTAATGTCTATGTATCATATATTTTATCTCTTATTTGTATCATAGCTCCTTATTGATGCTATCTCTTAGCACAATTCCCTACATAAGGCAGTTTCCTAAAGATATCTTTAATTTAGCACTAATTTGTTGAGATTTTTTTCTTCTTAGACACAGTGAGGAGTTCTAGGGCTCTACTGGTATCTATTTCTTTCCCTACTGCTTTAGAGTACACATACTCTGCCTCAGTTTCTACTTCCTAGGTTAAAGTCCTATTCATTCATTCATACATTCATTTATTCACTCATTCATTTTAACCATTCAGTTTCAAGATAGATTTAGAAATTCTGCCCAGCAAATACTAAAAAATATCTCAGCAATAAGTAAAGATGTACAAACAAAAAAGCCCAGGTCTCTCATGAAAAAAAGTCACACTAGTCAACTTTCATTTTCCTGATGCGGATTTCCCAAAGAGCACATTGGTACCATCAAGACCTGTTGGCTTTTTCCTAGAACTGGAAAGCCATACAATAGGGGCAGGGAAGAAATAAAAAATGTAGTTTTCAGGAAAAAAGTGTTCTTCAAACTGCACTAAACATTAAAGTGTTTTGCTTTGTAATAAGCTTAAAATAATTTCTAAGTGTTTATTGCTAAACCACTGGGAAGAATCTCATTTTTCAGTGCTGGAAAACAGATAATCTGTTTCAGGTTGATATGTATGTAAAAGCCTGTAGGGAAAATTTTTATGAAATTGAAGATTGCCCACATTTTTTCCAAAGCTGGAATAAAAAAAACAGACAAGAAAAATTTAAAAATTCCGATGCTTCAGTACATTGCTAATTTCTATAAGTACATCTGACAGTTTTTCATCTTACATAGCAAATCCCTGCAGGTAAGGCCAGCAGAGGCAGATGTGGTGGATGCTCTAATACTGGGGACTGGAGGGCTGGTTTTATGGCACATTTCTTTGCTCATGTTCACAACTTTCTGTTGGTGTTTTCCTCTGTATCTGATTCGATGTGGAAACGCACATCAGCCACCAGAGCCAGCAGCTGCAGGACCTTTGTTCAAAGCTGGAGCTGCAGTAGCTGGAGGGGCAGTGCTGGCAGTGTCTGCAGGAGATGATCCCTGCCCCTGGCCCAGTCCTGGGCACGCTGTTTTACAGTCTGATTATTGTACACAGGAGTACTCTGTGGTCTGAGAAGGAGGAAAAGGATGAGGTGTTGTTGGACAGTTTCTCTTGATTAAAGCATGAAAAGCATCTTAGAAAAAGTGTTTTAAAGTAAGGCACCAGGAAACAGAAATTCCCCTTTTCCTCCAGAGCCCAGCCAGAGCTGTTTCAAAGCCTGAGGGAGCAAGAAGCTTTCCTTTACCAACCTTTTAGAAAGTGCCCCTGTCTGGTAAAATTGAAACACCCTACGGTCAGTAGCTGTCTTTGATTTGGGATTACATGGGGGTCTAAGGGAATTTGGGAGCTCCCTGCCAGCTGATTGCAGCAGGGGGGTAAGAATGAACATGTGCACACATGCCTGCAAACCCATTGCAGAGGCGAGGCCTTTTTGTACAAAATCTCTCTGCCATACAAGCATGACAAGTGTAAAGATGAGGAAAGCATTAACTTCAGAGCTGGTTTCTGTTAATCTGTGCCATGTATCCAGTCCAGCATTATGTAATGGATGGCTACTGCTGCTCAGAGGCACAGCAAACTCCCCAAAATAAACAGAGCTGTGAATCTGGTGGAAAAACCAACCATGAGGAGCAGCCAGCACCTGATCCTTGCTGCTGCAACAGGCTTATTTGCTGGCAAAGTAAGTAACCACACTGCTGATGAACCTTTCCCACACTACTTTTGTTTCTGTCAGTTCTGCTGCTGTGACCAGGAAGTCAGCTTGGCATCTTTATGTTTGTTTTTTAGTGATGATTTCAGTTTTGCAGCTACACCCACTAACTTGAAGCCCATGATGTAAGGCACTATTTAGGGGTTTTAGCCTGTACATAGCAGAGGGGGAAATCTGCAGTGCAAGTATGTTCCTCTGCAGCACTTACTTTTAGCAGGTCATTGATTCAGGTTTCAATAAGTAGCAGCCCTTTGACAATTCTGTTTTCTTTCCTTTTTTAAGCCAGTGTTACAGGACAGCTGCAATTTGCCCAATTTATAGCATGCCACTGTGAATATTATCCTAATGATTGTTTTTATCTTTGTCCTGGGCCTGACTTTTTTTGTAAGCAGCTTACATTTTGTTAATTTAAACCAAAACCACTGAAACATGCCTGTCTAACTTTCAAGCCAACTTTGGTGTGAAAAGAGTTAAGCTTTATAATCCAGAAGTCAAATTAAATGTCATGTAAATACCCTCATTAGTCAAATCTCAAGATTTTATGTAAGTCTTTCTTATTAAAATACAATTTTTGGGTGCTTGAGGCTAACGAACTTGGCTTGTCAGAAAACCATGTGGGCCCTGGAGCCAGCACTTGTGTATAGAGCCCCTGCACTGCAGTGTGTGAGGGACATTCACTGCCCAAACGGGGCTGGATTCCCCCGGAAGCGCCGTGGGGAGCGCGAAGAAGGAAACCTGTGTGGTCAGATGGAGGGGGGGGAATGGGGTGGAGATGAAGTTTGGCTCACAGCTCCTGCATGATCCCTGTTGCTGTGGAAACCAGGGCCTTTGCAGTGCCTATCACATCGCTATACATCCTCAAGAGCCATCTCTTGTGTGTGTGCTGAGGAGGAGCCTGACACGGAGCCCATCAATTGGGGCCTGTGCTGCGAGGGGGAAATGTAGACAATAACTCCAACTATGTGCTGAAAGAGAAGTAATGAATCACCCTTTTATGCAGGGACATATAGTTACATCCAAATGCCATGCTGTGCTTCTTAGGGAGAAGAAAGGGAGAGAATGATAAAAGTGGAGCTGAGCTTTTATGTTCATTTGCTCACAACCTTTCCTAAGTCTTCCTTACCCTCTGGAGCGAGCCAATCACTATAATATCCCTCCTCCATTCATCCACGGCCTTGTGAATAAGATCATTTTATATGTGATTATTTCCTCAACTAACAAGGCTCAAGCTCAGGGCAGTAGGTGCTTCCAGTTAGAGCACATTTCCTTCTGCTGTTTGCAGTTTGTTTGTAGGAGCAACTGTCTGATTGTTACCCAGGCAACCAAGGCAGGCGTGAATTTGATTAGATATAGTTTCACAGATGTGGGCAGCGTTTCAAGCATTGTTTGGTGTTTCTGTCAAAAAGAAAATTCAGTTTGTTAACTTTTAAGAGGGTTTTTTTTTTTTGAAGGACAGAGAGGAAAAATCAAGGATTTTATAATCTTTTTTACGGGGTTATCTCTCTCTTGTTAGTTGCTATTTGTGTTTGGTAGATGGTTATTCATCCCACATGAAGAAAAAAAATATGGAAAAAATCCAGTATTGACAGCAGGGAGATGTGTAAAAGTACACGAATTTTTATTATCTCCACTGAAGCAGGTTAAATTATTATCATCCTACTAGAAGATAACATCATTAAAATGTGAGGACTCTTTGTCATATCATACTAATAACAGTACAGGGAACATATTTTGATGCTTAGCTATGCACGGCCTGCCTTGTGAAGAGGCAGCTTGGTATTTAACTGATGGCAATGTTGTGCTCAGTGTGTTTATTTCTCCAGTGGAACTTGCAGATGGAAACAGCAGTTGAATGTGCAGCTAGAGGACAATGGTCTGACACTCTGCATGAGCTCTCTGGGTGAGCAAGGCTCACTTTCTTTTGATGCAAAGGGGGAAGTAAACTTTGTGGATAAAATAAAATGAAAATGGCTCCCCCTAAAGCTGAGCATTTCAAATTTCAGAGTGCAGTTCAGTCTTACAAAGACATAAGCCTATGTGTGATGTGTAGCTTCCAGGTAAAAACTCAAGGGTAGTTGAGATTTTCTCTTCTGTTTCAAGCTTAACTCTAGAATAAACAGGATTTGCAGTTTAACTGTGATCACTTGTTTGGGATTGCAATGACCTGCAGGCTGGGAGCTGGAAACAAGTCTTCCTTCCCTCCCTGCAGACTCAGTAACCTTGAGAGCTTTACGCACTCTGCTGCAAGAGCACATCAGAATTACTTCTCTTGAGTAAATGAACTCTTCTTTTATGACCCTGCTCTTGAAAATGGATTATTTGGCTGCCAGTGCACTATCATTCATACCTGGTCTGTGATTTTATAAGACTGCTACCTTCTTCTGGGAACATTTAGTCTGGCTTTTTAAAGAAACACAACTCGTGATGACATTGTCCATCTGTGAGTCATTTACTTCCTAGCAGCTTTTGATTTTTTTTTTTTAGTAAATTCCAACCAAATTTGGAAATATCCATTACTTTCATAGCACAGAGAGATCTGGAAGGTGTTAAGCTCCTAAATATTCTGTTAGAATTGACAGCTAGCTACATGGCAAAGAGCCTTTAGTGAGAGATAAACGGGGAGTACTCCCTGGCTCTCAGCTGAGTTTATGGCAGCCATGGAGCCAACAGCCCTTCAGCCAACTCCTCGCCTGCACAGCACAGGGCAGAGCAATCAGCATGACAGGATGGCTGCTCTGATGTAAAATGTGCCAGGGAAAGGGCCTGGGGACCAGAGGAAGCTGCTGGGGGAGAGGAGAATCATAGCAGGGGGGCTGGGAATGTGCAGGGCAGAGCCACTGTGACAGAGCTATGGGGAAATGGGAATTACCCAGGGAGATGGGATGGGGGTGCAAATAGGACAGGAGTAATCTGGAAGCCAGACTTTGCACTGTTCATGAGTCAATTTGTTCTACCACATCATTCAGCTGTGATTTGATCCTGATAGTCTGCAGTGCAAATGAAAGAAGCTGTTACAGATCAAAACTTCATTAATAGAATGACTCTTGCTGAGTTGAATGGCTGTGGGATTGGGATGGTGTTTGGCAAAAACAAGTAATAAGGGATCAAAAAGGAGAAGGAGTAATTGAGAGTAATTAAAAATCCATAACCAGAAGGCTAGATTTGTAGTGTAGCTTAACCATCTTGATTGCTGGTCATTTAAAAGTGCAGCCAGTGAGCAAAAGATTCTTGCAGATTGAGATGAGATTTTTGATGAAAGGGTTGGGAGAGAGGCTGAATAATATAGTTCAAAACTGTAATGCTTCTTTTGTGGGTTGCTGAAAATCACATGGCTACTTACAGCTATTTGCCCTAATAAAATTATCTCTTTTCCTGAACATCATCAATACAGGCTTTGATTTTCTGCAGATGTATTTCTCACTGATGTGAACTGAGAAAGTGAGAATGAATTCTATCTTCCCAGCTGATTGCCAATAAGCGTTAATCCTCTGTGCTTTGTAATCAGATAATATTGTTTCTGCATTGCAAATTCATTCTTTATGAGACAATTGCTAGAAATGCACACTTTTTGGGTGTGCAAAAAAAGGTTTTTTCTGTGTGTGACTGGGAAATTTGCATGTTCCTATTTCCACATTGATCTTTTCTTTGGCAAGTTTATATTTGCACAGGAAGAGACATTTTTCAGTGCAAGCTTTTTCCAAATTCTTTTTACATGTTTGTTAAGAGGAGCAATAACCAAAACTTCTACTCCAGTTTGTCAGCATCCCATGCCCACTCACTTTGCTGCCCTCCATTTGCTCAGTAGTGGGTGCCAGTTCTGGCTGTTTGACACTTCTTTACCCTTTTAAAACAGAACATATTATTTGAAATGAAGAGAGAGAAGATGAATTGACATAATTCAATGCTATTTCATCACCTAATAAATGGAATGGATTTTTCTTTCTCATTTGAATTCCAGGTACTAAATCCTCTGCATACAAAGGCAATTATTCTGGTTTAAATATTCATTTATACCAAGAAATACAACACACCCACAGCACACACACCTTATAGTGTATAAATGCAAGAATGGATCAATAATTAGGTTTTTAATTTTCCTCATCCTCTAGATTGCCAGTGCAGCACCACAGGAGGCTGTAGCCCCTCTATCTGTGTGGCTGGGTGCATTTTATGCAGGGTGACTTCACAAGAGTTGACTCGGATAAAAAAATGTTAAGTCACATGTTAGTGATGATTTAGGTCCTCTAAGAAATGAGCAAAGCAGCCCTGCCAGGGCTGTAGATCTGGTAAGTGCTAATCACACTGGGCAACAGATCACATTATTGTAAATATAGGATACTTGGACAAAAGCTTTCCAGTCCTTATAAATTTTTAAGCCACATTCAGGGAAGTTGTATTTTTCTTGTGCATTAAATTCTCCTCAGGGAAGAAATTATAATTCATACTTTTAAACAGTAGCAATAGTGGAACTGGTTTATATGGCACCTTTTTAATAGGGATAATTTTAATAATTGCTTGACACAAAATCATATGCAGATGTGGAAATATTAAAAGTGCTAGAGAATAAAACAGCTGGAGGTTGGAAGCTGTGCCTGGACTGGTTCAGATACTAAGGCTGTGTTATGATTTCATAGGAATGAGAGCTCACTAATATCTTGCATTTAAGTAGTCACAGAAATTATCCAGTATTTAGCCCTCAGCACAAACTTTTACGCCTTCAGCTCTCCCCAGCTCACCCCAGTGTCCTGAGCAGAGGCAGTGCCACAGCTGCAGTCTGGCAACTCTACACAGGTTCAGCAGCTCTATGAAAGTTGCTTGAATGGGAAAGTCTCCATCAGAAAAATGCTGCACTATAACTTGGACATGGTTTACTGTTGTCACCAGTAAATCTACTTTTGCTCGTGTGGTGTAACAGCTCAGTGAGAAGGCAAAAGCTAAAGAAACAGTGTAATGGTAACAGAATACTGATTGTAGCTATCAAGATTTGTTCTGCTTCTGACTTAAAAAAAATAAGGCAACAACCAAAACCAAACAGTAAGGCATTTAAAGTGGAAGGGCGTAAATTCTATACCAAACCACAGAAGAATTCAAGATTCTATGTAAATATGTTGCATTCTGAAGGGAAAAGGAAAAACAAAACAACAGAAACCACAAAATTAACCGCTGCTTTGAGCATGGTTGAATAGTTTTTCACTAGCTAAAAATACCCACAAAGAACTGATACAGATCCAGAATGTTTGTCTGGATGTACCCCCATTGTTTCCACTGTTGTGCTCACACTCCTGCATTAAGATGGGGCTGTGTTACCTCAGAGCACAGAGAAACTGCTCAGGCTTTCTGGAAGGAACTGGGAAGACAGGCAGGAGGATGAACTTGTACTGTGCATGTACTTTGTACTTCTTTTTTTTTTTTTTTCCTGCTTGTTTGCCAATAGAGCTTTCTTACAGGCAAAACCAGTTTTTCATCTGGCATCAAAATTTTAAAAGAACTTGTGTCTCACCAGGGGTCCAGGGAGCTCAGCATCAGTTTGTCCACTCTTCAAAGAGCTGTGTGGATCTGCCCTGAGAATCCAATCCTCAAAGTGCTTTAAGTGCTTGCAGATAGCAAGCAGATATCAACCTTTAAAGATAGTGGCAGCACACCTTTGAAAATGGGGCTGTATTATCTAATTATTGTGGGTATTATTCATCTACTGTGTGTTATAGCAACCTGAAGACGTGTGCGTGACCGTGCTCCCAGGGGTCTGAGGATGAGGGAAGAGATGAGGATCTGACTCCATGTTTCAGAAGGCTTGATTTATTATTTGATGATATATATTATATTAAAACCATACTAAAAGAATAGAAGAAAGAATTTCATCAGAAGACTAGCTAATAGAAAAAGGAGGAATGAATAACAAAGGTTTTTGTCTCGGACAGAGAGTCCGAGCCAGCTGACTGTGACTGGCCATTAATTAGAAACAACCACATGAGACCAATCCCAGATGCACCTGTTGCATTCCACAGCAGCAGATAACCATTGGTTACATTTTGTTCCTGAGGCCTCTCAGCTTCTCAGGAGGAAAAATCCTAAGGAAAGGATTTTTCAGAAAATATCATGGCTGTGCGTGTGGATATCAGTTTTCTCTTAAATGGGCAGGTCTGCATAGTGAGCCCTTGTAGGTGTGCTGTGCCCCTGTAATGTCACCTGTGATGTCACCTGCAGTGTCCCCGTGCAGCCCAGCCCAGGAGCTCCATCCCTGGGAGCTGAGTGACATTTCTGCCACTGAGCTGTTGCAGGGGTTTGGGAGCTGAGCAAACAGCAGGGGAAGTCTGCTTCTCTCTCAGTCCCTGATTAAACCACAGCCATGAGCTGGGGCTGGCTTTGCTGATACCAGACTGTGCTGAGCTGGGATTTCTGGGAGTGGATTACCTGTGTGCTGTCAGATCCCCTGCTCTGGGATTTGCCTCTATGGGAAACACTAATTTACTACAGTAAAAATAAACCCAAACTGACAAAAATAAAAGCCAGTGCCCAAAAATAAACCCTAGTGCTGACAGCTCCCCTAGTAGATGACATGGCATTTGGACACCATAATATCTAGACTAATAACAATGCTGTACCACCTAGAAGAGCAGAAAATGCTGCCTCAGGTTATAGAAAGGACAATTTCTGACTCATTGAAAGAAAAACAAAAAAAAGGCACATTTAAGCTGCTCCTAGTGGAGTAGAGAAAGTCTCTCAGAAAGTCACTGTGAGTAGTCATTCAGCTGTATTGTGCTTGGGGCTTTTTCATAAAGGTAAAACTATTTCAAGCATGAAAGTTTAAGGTTTTAATCCTTGCAATGTATTTTTCCTCATTTATGTGTTTTACTCAATCCTAGCAGATCACACTTTGGACTCCGTGATAAACTGGAAGTTCTGAGCATCTCCAAAAGTGGAGAACAAATGATAAATTGTTTCGGGATGGCTGAAATCAATAGCCCATCCCACTTCTGAACTAAGATTCCTGCATCTCTCTGCTGCTCCACTGAATCCTCAACACACTATCTTCCCTCCAAAGCATGGCATTTCTAATTTGATTGCGGGATAAAAACCTAATGACAAAAGAACACCAAACCAAATCTGATTAGATAGAACTTCAAGCTGTTTATTTCAATTATAAAAAATGTACTGCTCTGCAGTGCCCACAGGAAGGATTTTTTTTTTGCTTTGAATTAAGAAATCTTAAGTACTTTAACTTGTGATAGCAAAACTACCTGAGTGACTTTCTTTGCTTCTGCTCCAAACACAGATCTGTATCACACATTCCATTTTCAATTTATTCAGCACTGTAAGTATTTTGATGCATGGATTAAATTGCTCTGAGGTTTGTATGTGTCTGACCATTTCCCCTTATAATAAATTCACTAGATGTTCACTTGCAGGGATATTAATATGGTTTTTGCTGAGAGAAGAAGTAACTCTGG
The DNA here is from genome assembly GCA_013401095.1 of Passerina amoena. Taxonomy (NCBI): domain Eukaryota; kingdom Metazoa; phylum Chordata; class Aves; order Passeriformes; family Cardinalidae; genus Passerina; species Passerina amoena. Next base: position 1,464,562 of record WBNP01005432.1, read on the forward strand.
GAATCAGCCATGACTATGTGTCAGAAAGTGAAATATAAAGCAATGAATTCTATGATTTAGATATAAATGTACTTGGTGGGATGAGAGAAACAGGATTGCATTGCGTTAGTGGAAAGTCAGGGGATTCCTCTTATATTGCCATTCACATTGCTGCTGTGAATGGCAATATAAGAGAAAAATGCATATCTGCACACATTTGGCGTCATTGGAATCACGTTCTCTTTCAGTAGCTCTAAACCTTGCCTAATTTGTGTGATTAGTTTTTTCCAGCTGCCACTCAGTTTTATTATTGCTTTCTCAGATGCCTGTTTTTATTCCTTTGCCTCTCCATTTTGTAAAGCTCTTCAAAACATTTAAAAAAAAATTTAAAAAATCCTGGATGGAATAGATAAATTACCTGGAGGGGAAGGTGATAAGTTTATAAAGGATGGATGATAGAAGTTGGTTTCATTTATGGTGCAGGGAAGGACAAGGTGGAAGAAAGGATAAAAGTTCACTTGGTCAGCATTTGCTCTGATTAGGTCCATCTAATGATCATGGGATGCTAAAAAGTTCAGTAAAACGGGGATCCTGTAGGCAAGGATTGTACACAGCAGAAGTTTAAGGGAAGGCAGGTTTAATGCCCTCAGGCTGCAGCTTGTCTCTATTTAGTAGTGTTATCTCCAAATGTTGTTGTCTGTTCCTGTTTGTTGTGGTTTTGTGCTTTCTTTTCCACAGAGGAAAGCACATTGCATATTTATTGCTTTACTGTCCCACCTCTCAAACAGAGAAATCAAGAAAGCCTCTTGTTATGGCTGCAGGCTACCATTTGCAAACTGCTGGTTATCACAGCCTATTGTAACCTCGAGATACCTAGAGGAGTTCCAATGGAATTGTGTTTTAAGCCTTTAAATGTAGGTGTTGCTGAGAAACTTCGTTATGACTCTACTGTAAAGATACAGGTGTGAATACACAGGCAGGTTTTTTAATCTAGCACTACTTAGACCAGAGCACATAAACAGCAATGGAGATTAGAGAGCAACTTTGGTTCTTTCTAAAGCTGTTCAGGGAAGGTCATCTATTTCCCAAAGAGTCAAAAAAGGGAGGGGTATTACCTGCATTTGCTAAGGCCCTGTGATCTAAGCCACAAGAAAAGACCCATATTGATCTCATTAACTGAAATATATATATGAAAAAAATCAGTTTCTTTGGAAATACCTTTTGATGTAGTCACATGCTATTCTTATCCTGTCTTCCTTTAGCCTGCTTTTTGATGAATATTTCTGTTATAACAGATTTTAAGCTGGAAAACTTAATATGTGGCCACAGAAAAGGAACTAGGTGGATCTTTATGATGTTGCTCCTGGCCCAGGGTATCAGCAGACAAGAACTGCTACCCATCCATCAGAACTGATAATGATCCCCCCTCCTGCTCATTAACCTGTTAATTTTTGTAATGAGCAGTGCCTGTTGGTGTGGTGAGGAGACAAGGTCTATTGTATGGAGATTGATGCAAATATGTGATAGAGCCTATAAAAATGACATGTTTCTGGCTGCTAAAGAAAGGGGGGGCTGAGGTCTGCAAGCTTTTGATTGTCTCTACAGAAATCTGCTTGCAAATGGCACTGGGTGTTTAATTTAAGAAGACAAGTGCACTTGCAGTCAGCTTTCCTGGAAAATACTTGTCAGGGCCTGAAAGATGCTTCCAAAAGTAGAAGGAGAAACTCTCTGGGATCTCAAAAAAAATGGTGATGTACTGCAGCAAACCTGGAATGAAGGGTTTATTTAAAAAAAGAACAGCTGGTTGAACAGTCAGAATATGACATAATGAGATATCTATCAGAAAATTCCTGGCTTCTTTTAGGGATTTCTCAGTTCTCCTTTATTAGTTACCAACTCCAGTTTCCATTCAATTCTTAGAGTAAAATTTATGGACTGTGAGAGCAGAAGAGAAAAATGATATTTCTGTTCATTGTATGGTACAGCTGATACAGAGCCTTAGGTAGGCAAAGCTTCTGGTTCCCTCATGCAATTAAAGAAAGTTGTTTCCCAGAGTTTCATTCCAAAATGGATTGGCCTGGAAGGGACCTTAAACATCACCTTGTTCCACCCCTCTGCCAAGGGCAGGGACACCTGCACTGGACCAGGCTGCTCCAAGCCCCATCCAGCCTGGCCTTGGACACTTCCAAGGGTATCCACAGCTTCTCTGGGCAAACTGTGCCAAGGCTGCACCATCCTCACAGTAAAGAACTTCTCCTAATCTAATCTAGTCAAATCAAATGCAGGGAAATGAATCTCTGCAGTGCTCTCGTGGAAGTCAGACTCGGATCCAATTTTCCATTTCCCTTTCTGCCTCAGGGCAGCTGCAGTGCAGTTGGGTTAGATTAGATCTGCCCAGGGTGGGGAATGCTTCTGCTGTGCCCGAGCTGCCTGCTGAAAGCTCCAGTCTGGGACTTGCCATGGCTGCTGCCACAAGATGAATTATTCCAAAGGCTGAGCATCCTGAAGGAGTCATCACCTTCTCTGTCACTTGTTCTGGCTTTGTTAGTAAACACTTCTCACCTGTGACAGTCGCTGATAAATCTCAGACAGGAGTTTCTGATCTATTGTAAACAGCTTTCACTTGCTCCCCTGAGGGAGGTGTTTTTCAGAATTTGGCATGTCTTATTGCTCACATGGCAGCATTAGCAGTATAGTGCTTTTCCAGTGTCCTTAGTGCACTTGTCAGGAATGTTAACAAGGTGATAGTGGGGTGGTTCCCTCCCTCTCTTGCTCCTCTAGCTGGTATCAAGGATACCAAGGGTACCAAAGCCTTCACATTCAGAATATTTCATTTGTAATATCCACAACTGCAGCATTGCCAACAGGCAAACTTCCATCCTAAGAGACTACTCGAAAATACCCACTGTGCTCAGTGCAATTTCATTTCCTTTCTGTCTGAAATCAGTTTCTGCAGCAAGTTGATTTATGGTGACCTTCTGGTAGGATATTGAGGACAGGTGCCACCACAAGCTCCTTTTATGCAGTTCCTAAACCTCCCACATCCCATAGAGTCCCATTCTGTTCTCTGCCTGGCTTCTTGCTGAGTCTCAGTGAAGGCAACACAAATAGGGACAAATTTAAAGTTGGGCCTGAGCTTCAGTGCCTTGTTGGACTGACAAAAATTATGACATAAACAGAGAATGAAAACTAAATTATATGTTTAAACAAACTAGCAAAAAAAATTCCTAGGTTCCAAAGTTCTCCCATCATGTTTTCTCTCAAAAGACATGCAAATCCACAGTGATGTTTATATTTAAAAAGGTTTATTGCCACTTATGGATGTACAAATGCAATGCAGTAATTTTAAGACCCTAGAAGTGGGGAAGATGAAAAGGAAATATGAATAGCTATAGCTCTAATCAATGTGTAAGAGGATTTTTTTTTTTAGCTGGAGACAAGGTTTTAAAAATGCAAGATACATATTAATGAGTACTGTGCTCATGAAAGGTGCTAGATTAACCTTCCCAAAGAGGAGAATATTCAATTTATTCATTAGAAAAGTGCTTTGTTAGCAGCAGTGTTGGTACTGCTGTGTCAGGAACTCTGTCCCAGTTGGGTCCCTACTGTGGCAAAACCTGGAGTCAAGGAGAGACCCCCTGAAATCCATGGGCCTGATTCTTTATTTAGCAGGTGTCTAATGGGGTTTGCTACACCCTCACTTTGTGGAAACATTGGTTTGGACTGAAAGACTGCTAGAGCTGTGCTCTAGACCTGTCCATTAGGTAAGGCTTAGGAAGGCGCCTCCATAAAATGGAGAGATGGGAGATGGTCACAGGTTACAATCTCACAGCCAGCAAGGTGAAACAGCTTTTGGATGACCAAATCTTCTAAACCAGCTTGGGCCAGCTTCAAAATAAATCCTGGGAGGTGAGAAAACCTGATTCTGAAAATGTTCCCTTCAGCATTGCTGGTGGAGTCCATCAGCTGGGCAGGAGCGTTTGGTGTTTGCAAGTACAACAGGATTGTCAGAGGTGTGCAGTGCTACATGGAAATCCCGGGCTTTGTGTTTCTGTGAGAATATCTTACCCAGGGCTGTGGAGATAAAATAGATGTTGGTACAACACAATGTTCTCTGCAAACGTGGTGTTGCTCATTAGCAGGTGGGAGCTGTTGTATTTACAGATTTCAGTGAACCTGTGCTGACTTACTGCAGCTCACGCTGGGGCTCGCGTGACTCTCTGCCCGTGGAGAAACAGGCACTGCAAATTGAATATAAAGTGATATTAGAAATTAGCTCTTAGAACTTGATATGGGCTGTAATCTATGGATTGGGTGAAATTTAAATTATGTTTTCTTCCTTTTCTTACTCTACTTTTGTAATATCAATTATTTCCCAAAACAATCATTCCAAGACAAGCTTAATCTTCATTAAGAAATGTTTTACCACAAAATATCTTATTTTTTATATCATCTGATACGTTTTATATTTCTATCAATAGTCATGAAAGTGAGGAATCATAACATTACAACTTTAATACCAGTAAAATTAGAGCTCTACAGCAGTGAAATGTAAAAAAAAAATTGAACAAGCTTCAGTTATACTCTTAAAGTGAAAAAAAATGCCAATAGTAAATCATTAAACATGAAGCAAAATATGGAAATGCATCAGAAAAATAGAATTCACAACTCTAAATAAAATATATAGGCTACTGCAGAACTGTTTTTTAAGAATATTTCTGATAAATAAAAGAACAGTCTCAGCACAATTAATTATAATTCATAGTTTCATTACATTTTTATTGTTGGGGAATTGCATAATAGTCAAAGGTAGCAGAAAAATTTATAAATGTCCTTGAATAATATATTTTAAATATAATCCTTTAATGTGAAGAAAAATAAAATTAAACATAGTTACTTCTAGATATATGTGCTTCATATTTATTAGAAGGAAACCAAAAAACTACTGACAGACAAAATCAGGCAACTCCAAACAGGTTATGCATAAATATGAGAACATATTTGGATCCCTTTGGATAAGGCATTTATGTGATTGAAGGCAGGCATTCCCCTTTGGATGCAGCCATAAAAGCATTGGAAGTCACCTCCAGCTGCAGCTCCCTTGGCCAGCAGTTCTGGTTCCACACTTGAAATAACCCACAGGACCGTGTCTGCAGTGCTCATTGCTTCCTCTCCTGAGCCACCTAAATTAGAGCAAAGTCACCTCCAGGGTAGGCAGAGATTACAGCACTCTCTTAAATAAACAGAGGGTTTTTCTGGTTGGGTTTGTTGGGTTTTGTCCCAGCACTGAGGTAATAACAAATACCTGGCAGGTAATTACTTTGGTCATTCTAATGATGTATGCAAAAGAATGTTTGATGAGGCCTAAAGAACAGGAAAGTAAGTCCAGGGGTTTACTTTCTGCAAATCCAAATTTTGATCATTGTTCCATGCTAAATTCAACAACTAGATGGATTAAAGTTTCAGTATTCAAAAGCCTGTTTCAAATTTTATTCTATATATATGTTTTTATCAACTAGTTAGACAGAATGTATCTATAATAGACATATTTACAAAGGTATATATGATATACAATAAATCAAATATAATAAATAAGTCATATACAATAAACAAAAAATATGCAATCAAATACAATAAATAAATAATATATGATAAATAAATGAACTGTATTTTGGAATCAAGGCTATTGGGCGATTCTGGTCCTGTACAAAGTTAAGGAAACAGGTGAGCTTTGGCATCATTGCTAAGCAGGTGTCTGTATGTAGCAAATCCCCCAAAAAGGGTTTTTATGGGGCACCATGATGCCACAGATGTTCATTGCTTCCCTCCATTATGTAACCTTTAGAGTCTAATTTATTTTTAAAAATGAACTCATAAGTCTTTTTGCCATGACATATTTCTAAACAAATCATAGCAACTTAAATTGGACTTTTCAAGAAATCCTATCAGGTGATTTAATTGACAGTGATAAAAAAGAAAAAAAAAGAAACAAAACAGCCTTAGAAGGTTTGTGCTGTTAAAATTCCCTGCACAGTCTCTTGATTTTAGCACAACCTGGCATTCTTCACATTTATTTGCTCAGTTTTTTATTGTTCCTGTCACATCATTAGGACCACTCCTGCTTTGTTTTCAACTTGTCAGTAAATCCCCAGAAACAGTGAAATAGTAGAAGGGCCATAATGAATTCTCTTTGCACCAAAGGTGCAAGAGGACTGAGCTGTGTTTCCTGGTAAGGTGAAATTTAGTAAAATAAGAAATTTACAAACAAAACAAAAGGAAAAGCCAACCCCCCTGCCATCCAGGTTTTCCATCTGTAGCTGTGGTTGGTCACTGAGGCTGTGATTGCTGCGAGGATGAGTGAAGCTGGGCAGGATTTATCCCCACCCTCAGAGGAGCTGTGTGAGGCCAGCACTGGGGGCTGCTCCCTGGAATTCTCCATGTGCCTTTGCTCTGTGCCTTTCTCCCAGGGCTGGAACTGCCTTCTCCTGCCTGGACAACAGGGCACAGATTTTTTTATTTGCCAGAACTTTAATACCCTGCAGCAGCAAAGCTGAAGCAAGGCAAAGGGAAGTTCTAAGACTGATTTTGTCTCCTCCTGGGGTAATACTGAAACAGTATATGGTATTTTTTTATTGTTGTATTTTCTTTCTTGTTTGTTTGGAGGGTATTTTATTACTGTTTCTGTGAGTAGAGATTGTATTTCAGCCAGGAAAAGGAGGACCAGTGCTCCTCTAACCTTCCTGTTGTCCCATGGTGGTTTTTTGGTTGGGTGTTTCATGGTAGGTACATGTTTCAAATGCTGGCAAAGTTCCTGCAGAAACCCTGCAAACACTGACCCTCGTGGAGGGAGAGAGAGCACTGCATCAAGTAATGCCAAGGCAAAGCACAAAATCATCCTTCCAGCAGCAGGGTGAGGTAACACTAACCCTGCTTTCTGTCACAATAAATCCCAGCACAGCAGAGAGAAACTGCCACAGGCAGGTGGCCCCTGCCCCAATTTAAGTTATTACAGATGCTCAAACCTGGCTGTTTCTGCAGCTGCAGCCACCAGACCGAGCTGTCCTTGCCTTTGATTCACCTGGGCCACCTCAAGGTACCTGCTCTGCTGTAAAACCTCGTGCAGCCCCCACCACCCAAGCACCACTTTACTTCAGATATAAGGGAGAAAACAAAATAAAAGTCAAAACTTGAAGCATCCCTGTCCCATTGCTGAATGGGAATGCTGAGAAGTCTGACAGAGTCAAAAATAACAGAGATGTGATTAATTAATCACCTTCTCCTAACTTATCCTTCTTAGGGCCTACTCTTAGCACAATGGCATCCAGGATCTCATAAAGCACAGCAATGCTGCTGTCTCACTCTCCAGGAGTACTTTTGACTAAATTCCTATGGCATACTGATCATTCTTGCTGTGGAGTTAGGAAAGCAGCTCATCAGAGATCTGTTGATTTAAAAAAGTTGATTTCATCAGGGTGCTCTGCCAGCTGAAGTGGCTCATGCATTTGGCAATCCAGCACCTGCTGGTGAAACGTTGTTTGGTTGGGAGGACACAGAGCTCCTCCTGTCCTCCTCACAAATGGAATGTCTTTCAGAATCATCTGGCAATCTGGGACTTTTTTTTTTTCTTTGTGCCTCTGTTATGCTGCTTGCTATTATCCATCCATCTTCAAGAGATACATTTAAATTTCCTGATGAATTCTGGCCTCATGGCAAGCTCTGTGTCACCATCACTGTCTGAAAGGCCTTTTCTGAAGTCATCTGTTTAGGATTATGCAATAATTGGGAAGTTATGGTGCTGCCAACTGGAAGAACAGAGGGAGATGTTGCTGGCAAAAAACCCTCAGCAGATCTGGTGATGATTTCATGATGATGCTTATCTCAATGCCCCCAACCTGTTCAATATTCTCCCATTTCTGGAAGAAATTCTCCTGAGCACAGCACAATATAACCTGCCCTAATATTTCATACTTAAACTTCAATATTTTAAAAACTCCCTTGAACACTATATTTTCTGAAGACTTTAACTTATTAATCTATTTTTTGCAGCTCAAACCAGCAGTCTGTTTTCTGCAGATCCTTGATGAAAATGGACTCATTCTGGTTCTGAGCACTTCTTGAGTGCACTGGAACCCCACTCAACTGAACACATACACTAGAAGCAGCATCTAAGGTTTGTCAGCAGTGTGGCTGTCGTGGTTTAACCCCAGTAAGCAACTAAAACACAGCTGCTCTCTCATACACCCACCTCCATCCCACCCTGGCTGGATGGGGAGGAGAGCTGGAAAACAAAATAAAACTCATGGGTAGAAATAAGAACACTTTAATAACTGGAATATGATGATAATAATAGATATAAGAGCATACAATCAGGCTGTAGTTTGGAATGTGCTTTCTCCAAAACCCCAAAACATCTAAGAGAGCTTTCCTTCTTACTTGTTAGTGGAGAAATTGCTGTTAGATCATAACTTCCCAGAAAAGGCCATATTCCCTCTGAAATACTCCAGTAGCTCTTTATGGGATGATATTTGGTCCAAAGTTGGGGACTTTATTGCCATTGCTGTGAGAACATCAATTCCATTCCAGCAGAAATGGGTGCACTGTGAGCATTTGAATAGAAAGCAGAAGAATTTGAGTGAAATCTCTCACTTCTACCTGGAATGACCAGACAAGTCTTTGAGGATGGCAGTGAGTGTTAAACTGATCACATTGGGTGCTGGTCCAAAAACATGTTTATATGGTGATGATACCATGATGGTGATTTTGTTTAGGTCAATGCATTTTATGTTTATGAGAACAAAGCTGGAAATTGTCCATTTAGAAAGTCTACTGTAAAGCATAACCTTGACCATAGTCTGGTTTTAATTTTTATGCTCTCTCAAATTTGCACATGCAGAACAGATAAAATAGAGCAAACAGGAAATACCCCATCTAATCAGAAACCCCAAATAAAAAAGTCATAAAAAATGGAAATAGTCTTACATTCATCCAGTGTATTTGTAGTTTTAACAGAGAAAAATGCTTTCCTTAGAAACTAGTGCATCTTTACAATATACTGCTGAAAATTTACTTGTTCTGTCCTGAAGCTGAAATGAAGAAATAGTTTTCTGTATTCAGTAATGTGGAGGTGATTGTTAATGATACATCTGAGGTCTGCACCATGCTAAGAAACAGTACTGGTATGTTACATGCATGAGTGGCTTTTTACATATAATGTGGTCTGTTATTAAATTGTGTATTAAAGCAGAAAATAAACCAGGTTGGACAAAAGTGTTAAGAGGAAGAGAAACTGGAGAAAATGTGTGTTTGGTCACTCTGCATTAACAGAAGTAGTTTAGGCATTGTTGTCAGAAAGCAAGGGAAACACAGCTTTTCCTTATTGCCTTTGACTAGAACAGAACCAATTGCATCAAAAAAGATCAAGGATAAAGTTCTCAAAATCTGCCTCTGGGCACTGCAGAGAGCATTCCCATTCATTTCAGAAGGAATTGGGTGTCTCTTTCCCTCAGTTCGAATAGTTGTTGCAGAAAATTCAATGTGAATTTTCATTACTTACCAAGTTAGAAAATATTATCAATTGCAGAATTCTAATTCAATTTATAATATATTTACATCTGCTGTTTCCTTGGCTTCACTGCTGGAGTAATTTCATAGGCACAGTTCTTTGTCTGCACAGAAATTATCACTTTTTTCTTCTGCAGTACTAAATAGCATGTGCCACTGCTTAATTTAAAATAGGTAATTAAGAATCTTGCTAATGATGCTTAACACATTTATTGTGCTGACAAGACAACAGATTTCTCCCAGGGAGATAGTGTGCAGTGTCTTGGCTGTTTGCCTGTTTGGGATCACCCAGAGATGTGCAGCAGACCTTTGGAATTATGTGGTGCATCTGTCAGCCAGAGCTCATCTCCACTGCCTGTGCTGGGACTCAACACCTCATCAGATGCCATGAGAGATCTGCACAGCTGAAACCATAATTTCATTTTCCTTGCCTTTCTGGAGGAATCAGAACCTGTTCTGTCACTGTGTATTCAGAATATCCATGCTTGAAGGTATGAAGATAACATTCAGGAGCAATTGGGTGTCATTCTTTTGGGATGCAGAACCCCATAAACTCCCACCTAGGGAAAAATTTCCAACAATCATTCACCCAGCCTGTTGTTTTTTAGGGTGGGTTGAGGAACGTTCATGACAAATTTTTTTTCTGTATTTAGTTGTAGAGCTATGTTCTCTAAATTCCAAGATCTGAGAATAAAATCCCAACAGGAGGCCTGGTTCAAAGCTGGTAGGAGAATTTCCATCAACTTCAGCAGGGTGCAGGGGACACCAAAGTATTGTTCAAGTTTTTGTTTACTGTTTCATTCCTGATCAAATGTAGTGGCCAAATTTAGAGAGATTAACATACTGCATCACCAACAGCTTTAATGGAGTTAAACAGATTTACATCAGCTAAAAGTGTGGTTCTGAGCTTTCATCTGACTGGAATCTACTGAACAACAAATGCTGCTAATAAATAAAACTTCAGCCAAGAGAGTTGCATGCTGTAAGTTTTGAAATTTTATCCAAACAAATGCTGCTCTCTAAATGTGTTGTGTATTCTACAAAAGGAGAGGTTGTTCACCTTAATTATTTATGATTGACTGATTTATGGATTTTAGTTTGTGGTTCACTTTTGGGTTTTTTCCATGTTTGTTGTTTTCCCTGATCTCAATTTAACAATCTCTTTAATATTGATCTGGATATGGCAAGCAATGCAAATTTTTAATGTTCTGCATCATGTGACATACTGCACTTATTGGGATTTACTGTCATGAATAATTTATAGCTGTGTTCTTTAATATGTTATTGATTTTGCTGGATTGGCAGGTATGGGTGGGTGTGTCCTGTTCAACTGCTCACAGTACAACAAAAACAGGGGTAGTTAAGAACTAACAGAGTCAAGAAAAATTGTCTTGAACTGAGAACAAATCAGAAAAATAAATAGTGTTCCCTTTCACACAGAAATAACAATAATGATTCTTTCTAGTTGTGTCCTGAATTCAGGACACTACTGAAAGAAGTTCACAACCACAGGAAAAATAAAAGCATGTGATAGAATATTTAATCTTTTGCACTGTAGCAATCTCAAAACTGATTTCCTGATGATAATTATTTGTAGATGGAATGGCTTATTAGTAGGAACTTATTTCAAAATCAGGTGATGGCATAGATTGCCTAGCAGAAGGATGTACGTTGTTCAAATTACTGAAGGAATTTGTTACTCAAGTTTCTGACTCCTCTGCAAATGATAAAAAATATCCAGACAAGGTCACTGCAAGCACATTTTCCATCTGTCAGCTAGGGAAAAAATGGCATCAGTAGGGAATAAAATCTTAGAAACAATTGGTACTTTCTGAGGGCCTATGACCTATCTGAACTAATTAAGCACTCTTTGAAGTACCAGCATTTCAGCCTTCATAATACATCATGCATAGTCATTGCCTCTTTTTCTGGAGCAGCAAACTGCAATGCAGCAGATGGGATTTCCAAGAGTACTGCCCTGTCCTGCCTTGTGCTGGAGTCAATGAGAGTTTTCACATCGATATTTATGGGCAAGAATCATGATAACACTAACTCATTGACCTCAGCAGCAGCAGAGAGAAATCAATGATGATGGCCTTTCAAACAGCTTTTCCTCAGTGACTTCAGCCAGCTTGGCATAAAAGACATAATCAGAGGCAGGCAGGTCACCTGGGTCACCCTTCCAACCACCACACTGCTCTGCCTTTGTAGGCAAGTTTTCAGGTGCTCATTCCCCTGCTGAGAACTAAGTGTGCAGGGCTTATGAGAACTCTGTGAGTGCCATCTCTGTTTTTCTTCCCACAGAGCAGAAAAAGAGAAAGAGTGGTGGTATGAATTTTGTATCTCAAAATAATGAATATTTTTGTAGCTCTGTGTGACCAGGAGGACATTTTCTTTGCACTGCCACATGTAGAAAGAAAATATCAAAACTTTTAAGTACATTTGGGATCACAGAATCCAAGTTAAATATTACAACTCATTATGTGGTCACAAGCCATTAGTTGCAGATCCAAATTGGCAAGAAAGTAGTTGTTCAGGACTCATATGCATGTGGGAAAAAATGTACTCAGAAAACTCTAAAAATTAATCAGAAAAAATGTGTTTCATAGCAATTCCCTTTTTTCATTTTAACACCCTATTGCTTATGATGATGGCTCATTAGCTTCTGTCAAATATTTCATCATTTAATCCTCAGCCTTACTTGAGAATGGCTACATTACATTTCTATTCTGGCTCTAAGGAGGTTTATATTTGTTAGTCTTGATTTCAAATTTATCTAATGCTAATCCACTTCTCCAATTCATAGTACTTTAACTACATGTTTATTCATTTGTCATTCTTCTCCAAGACTAAATCAGTGCTTCAGTAATAAATTGTGCAAAATAGTTCTTCACAGTGGTAATTATTCTAAGTCACTGCTCAAAATTACTTTCATGTTACATAGAGAAATCCACAACAAGATATGGTCTGAACAATTAATGACTTCCTACACAAGTGCAGTCCATTCTCACCCTCTGTTCCAACAGCCTGTTAAAATAATCCTGTTGGCAGCTAGCAAAAATTCTGAGTACTCATTAAAAGAAAATGACATTTTTTTCCCTTGGACAGTATATGATGGTAAATGTCTGAGAATTACACATGCCAAAGACTTAACTGCAGCTGTGTGCTACCTACTAAAACAAATGGGAAATATTTGTTCTTGATTTGACTCTTCTTTTGTATTGGAAAAGCTCAGAGAGTTTATCATTTTTCTACTTTTGCTGAAGGCTTAAAATGACCGTCTGTTGTCTGTAGGAAACTGAATCCTGCAGAACACATGGAGCCCCTCAGCCAGGACATGCAAGTTGTCTTTGTACAAACCTGTGCTGCATGGTTTGCCTACTGATGGATTTAAAATAGGGTGGAATATGACACAATGCTGGGGGATGTTCCCTGGAGCCCTGTCAGGTTTGGATCCTATCAAGATTGACCCCTGTTAGTGGGAGTGCTCTGTCAGACCCCAAACAGTTTTCTGTGACCTTTGGAAAGGCTGATTACTTTATTAGTTTATTATTGTAAAATAAGGTGGAATATGACACAATGCTGGGGGATGTTCCCTGGAGCCCTGCCAGGTTTGGATCCTACTAGGACTGAACCCCTGTTAGTGGGAGTGCTCTGTCAGACCCCAAACAGTTTCCTGTGACCCTTGGAAAGGCTGATTACTTTATTCATGTGTGTGTGACCACAAGAACACCTTTAAAATGGCACAAAGCTGTGCACCATTGTGACTCCAGGTAGGAAGGACTGCAGACACAGACACTGTGCACAGCTCTCACCAGCCTGGAATCCTGGAGTGAGGTTTCATCTGGGACCAGATGCCTTTGGAATGGGGTGGATGGTGCATCTCAGCCCAAGCCAGATGTCTGACATCACGGAGATGAATCACACTCTGGAGGTGCTAGACTCTCTGTCGACATTAAAATGAATCCAGATGAGCAGCTGGAACAAGATATTTCATTCTGGATAGCTGAAATGTGGTGATATATATCTATACCTCTTACCTACGAATTCCTGCTGCCAGCAGGGCTTACAAGGCCTAGTTTGGATTGTGTGTGCTTGTCAGAAAGCAACGAGTGAAATTTGTTGTGGCATTGTTTCACTCTAATGCAGCAGAAGATGGTAAGAATATGCATGCACAGGGTCCTTCTGCATAATTTGTATAATGATGATGATTATGGTGCTGGAAACATTTGGGAGAGCGAGAGCAATTGACAGAGGATGGGAAGAAGCACAAGCAAATAAACTAACACAATGATCTAATCTCACCAGAAAAAAAAACAGAGCCAAATTTGACCCAAGGACTGCAATTGCAAATAG
>WBNP01005432.1:1478467-1495509 GCA_013401095.1 Passerina amoena
GCATTAATAGGATTCCTCAGTGAATGTAGCAGAACATAATTTAATCTGAAGTGCACTTGAGAAATTAGAAATGCCTCCCTTTTGTTGCTTTTTGTCATGGCAGAGGTCTGGATAAGTGTTAGGTTTTACTGTAAATTAACAAGATGAGCATGTCTGCAATTTGTCTACAAATAGTCTTCATCTGTTTAATTTCCCTCAGTGCTGTCACCCTCCATTTTATCCTCTTGAGATCCTTCAAGGGGAAAAGAATTGTCAGGGCAAAAAAATTATTTAAATTTCATTTTAAAATACTGTCTTGGTTTCTTAGGCTGTCTTCTAATCAGGCTAACCATCTTGAAGAGTAAATACAGAATTAATCAAGCTTATGCTTTCATGTTCACAAAATTCCTGAAACTCATAGCATACACTGCAAGGAGGTTAAACTCATAATATGATAGAACTTTGTTAAAATGACCTATGCCTTGTATTCTGGAGAAAGGTTGAATAAGTGAACAGGGTACATAAGCAATCGTTTTGTCAAGTACTTCTCTAAGAGCAGCTAATTAGATCCATTTCTATTCAAAGATAACAGGAATTACATAGAAAAAGGCTTGAAAATAAATGAAACTTTCTCTTCAGTTAAAGAATATTGAAATTATCTTTAGTGTAATTTTGAAAAGTCCTTTCATTGCTGTTAATCAGAAATTAAAGTGAAATCTGTTCTAAACCACTCTTTCCACTTAGCTTTCCCAAAATGATTTTCACTTTCAACACTTTCAGATCCATTTTGCAGTTATAAAAAAAAAAAAACCAACAAAATGAGGAGGTTGAGTGGAAACCTCCAACCTTTGCAGGGCCTAACCTCAGCTTCTACTTCCTTGGGGGTCAAATAACATTTCTTCCTCTCCACAGGCAAAAACATCATATAGTGAACAAAAAATGCTTTTTACCATATCATTAATCCCAAAGTGCTCATATGGACTCCCCATGTTTTATGCCATTCAGCACAAAGGGAGAGGAGGGGATGCACAGCAGATGGTTATTACATATGTGGCTCTACTGTATGTGGCTCCACTTTCATTTGCAGATGCTGCTCTTGCACATGAACCCTTTCAACTCTCAAACTGTACAGCACAAGGGCTTTCACAATATCAAGTAATTTTTGGCAGCTGCTGCTCAGTCTTACATTGCTGCCAGATCTCTGGCAGAATGAGCTGAGTCCCTGTCTGGTGTACAACCAGCACAAGGTCCTCATTATACTGGAATTTAATACTCAGGGCCAGAAGGCTCCACACACAATGCAAACCCAGATTCACTCCCTTGCCTTTTGAGTGAACAACTGTTTAATACGTGGTGCCTTACAAAGCTGCCATAATTAAATGGATAACTATTTATATACACATTCTGGTCCAATGTAAATAAATAAGAATGAAGAAATTATTGGGATAAATATCAGAAGCTAAATATGCTGGAATACATGCATTTATGCCACTGGCACAGAAGTCTGTGTAGGACAATTATGACATAGAGAATGTCGAAGGCTGCATGGAATCTAGTACATGCCAATACTGGGAAAAGTCTGCATAAATATGTACTAGTTTTGCAGCTAGTGGGAGAGCCCAAGTCAGAACTACAATTTAATAGGAAAATTAAGATAAAGGCAATAATACAGAATCACTGGCTTAAACTGACTGTCAGGATTCGACCTGACACCCTGTGGGTCAGGGTGGTGGTAGCAGAACAATCAAAGGGTGGCTGCATTCCTTTTGGAGTAAGGGATGTGATTCTGTCAAAGTGGTGATCCTGTAGTGAAGTCTGATCCTTTTCTGGAGGTCCAGTGGTGATTATGGAGCTCTTCTCCTCTGGGAATCCGGTGGGCAGTGCTGCTCATGGTGTTCCAAACCTCAGACTGGCAGAGGTTGGATCCAGATCCAGGCAGGAATGCTTGTTCCTCCCCCTGGGCAGAGCATCTCACAAAGGGGTGATGTAATTTTATCAGTCATACAGTGAGACTTGAGGGCCCATTAGCAGAAGATTGTCCCCAGAGGGAATTCTCAGGGGTGTGTCATGGAAGAGATAAAGAACACTGCCCCACTGTTTTAACAGCCTATGGAGATGGTGATAGAATGCATAGTTTTGGTCACATCTTGCATTGTAACCTAAGACAACACAAATATACAAAAATTGTGTGTGTTCTGCACACACAATGCAACTCCTTTTCTGCTCATTCTCCAGGCGATTATTTTAAATATTAGCTCTAGATTAGAACAACCACAAAGCTTTTTTTCCATGGTCTTTTAAGTTTCAGAGTCCACCCATTCTCCAAGTGGGAAAGGAGGAATATCTTACTGAGCCTCTTAGCAATATGTTCTTGTGAATATAAATGGTCCCAATAATATCAGCTCAGTGCTTTGCTTATACTGCCAACGACATGCACACCCAAACAATTTGTTACACATAAGTCCTTGACAAAGCACCCTCCTTCTAAGACTAGTCTTGTGCATCCAGAGCTTTAGAAGCTCTGGGCCCCCAACACAGGAAGGGCTTGGACCTGTTGGAGCAGGACCAAGGAGAGCCATGAAGATGCTCAGAGGGCTGGAGCACCTCTCCTGTGAAGAGGCTGAGGGAGATGATGGCTTGTTCAGCCTGGAGATGAGAGGGCTCTGGGGAGACCTCAGAGCAGCTTTTCAGCACCTCAAGAGGCTCTGGGAGATCCGGAGAGGGACAGCTCACGAGGGCATGGAGCGACAGGACAAGGGGCAATGACTTGAAATGGAAAGATTGATGCCTCAGCTGGGAGCCTTGAGAAGCTCTGTGTGGAAGGCAAATACTGAGGCAGCACTTCTGGACGTGCACAGCAGCATAAGGCTGAGAGTCTGGGGAACTTCTCATCTTGTCACTCTAAGCAGAATTTTTTGACTCATTTTACTCATCCTGCCTGCATAGGTGACAATCTAAATGCCTAAGTACTATTCAATATTTTATCCTAAATGAATAGATAATCAGAGTAACTCTAATCATATGGCTAAGCAGGGAGGAAAAGGGAATTATTTTGAATGACCAAGTCAAAATCAATGATCATTGCTGTAAACAGAAATATTTCCTTTTTAATTAATTCACCTTCAGTGTTCTTTTTCATTAAAATTTAAATGAGGCACTGTAATTCAGAAGGAGATAACTGCAGAATGTGGAGATTACTGGGCTTTAAATCAGTTTATGGATGTTTGGGGTTATTTCATTGTGTGTTGATTTTGAAGCAATTTCACAAAAGCAAGTGTTAGTGCTATGAGGCTGTTTGGCACAAGAAGCCTTAAGGACCTTGAGGTTAAATAAAAAGTGAGGTAGACTGTTCATGTTTCTATTTATAGTAGAATTACTATGACCTTGTGAGCATTTCTATAAAACAGATTAAAATTTTGCCACTGAATTCCCTCTACAGGCTATTTATCACAACAAGGCTTCAATATTTTAATAGCTCCTCAAAATTAGACTCTGATGCTGGAAAAGGCTTTACTGTTTAGATCAAAACTGGCTGAAATTCAATTTTGTTTCATGGGAATTGAGCAAATTTTGAAGTTTTTATTTCAGGATAAAAGTAGTGCTTTCAATTTCCCATGGAAGAAAAATATATATTTTTTTAAAAATGATAGTTTAAGATTAATATTTTTATGAGAAATAGTATGAATTTAAACAGGCCTTCCTAAAATGAAAATTAATCAATATGACATAATTACCAGTTTTGCAGAGCTTCCAGGTTGTCAGAAGACATTGCCATGAATTAGAAATAGTGAGTTGAGAAGTGGAGAACTTACAGCCAGGTTTGCCAGAGCTTTGATGGAGCTTTGCTTCATGAGGTGGAGTTTGGACATTCTGAGTCCACTGAGATCCCCTCAGAGCATCTCCTCCCAGTTCCATGTGTATTTGGCATTCCACATGCCCTGTAAAATGAAGAAATAGTCTGCCCATTTTGAAAATGGGTACAAAGAGAGACAGAAGGCAATGCCAAGAGCTCCTCTTTGCATAACTTAACCTTGGAAAGCCTGCAGCTGAGAGCATCCAGGAAGTAAAGCCAAAGTGTTGGGAAGAAATATGTTGTATGGACCTGTAGTTTGGACTGGAGGATGGTGTCTCCATCCAGTCAAGAGTCACAGTGAAATTCTTCTTTCAGGGCTGGAAACTCACTCTGCTTTGTATCTTCTACTAGAAAATTCCAGAAAGAAGTCCTGACCAATGTGCCTGTACATCAAGGCAGGAGGTATTTCAAATGAGATTCCCCTTTCTCACTCCCAAAACTGTTCCACTCTCTTTGCCAAAATAATTCTTTGCTCACAGGGCCTGGGAGAGCCGATGGCTTTGTCACCAAGTGACTCAGATGTACCTTTGGGAGTCTCTCGTGCCTGGAGGAATTATATTAATCCAGAGCAAGATGACAAGTGGTAGGTTTGAAAGTCAATATTTTAGTTTTAGCTACTCAGATCTTTCCTGGGTCCAAGATTATGTGTTTATCTGTCCAAAGGCTCAAAAGAAAAGCTGTAGTTGAGCCAGCAGCTTAACTCTCTTGGCAGAAAATTCCTAGATGCTGTCAATGCTGAGCAGTCAGTGTTTATCATCAAAAGGCATCATCTCCAATGATTTTCTTTGGTTTAAAACACAAAATTGCAACACGCATTTTCAGAACTTTACAATTAAATAATTATTTTTATAAAAATAATAACAACAGTATAGCTGAGATCTGTAAAAATTAAAGGTGTAGTTTACTGTGAAATAGATTTGTCTAGGAAACTCACTATGACTTTTTCTAACTTTATGTAACTCTATGAACAATTTATACTGCATAAAGATCTATAATATGGAGCACACATTGGTTTCTGTATCTCCCTAGCAGAACCCCAGGGGAGCTATTAAAATAAAGGTAGTGAACAAACATTAAGTCAAAGTCAGAAGTCTTGTCAGATCTAAATATGGCTATTGACAGAATATAAACTCAAAATGAATCTCCTATTCCTTTGTGTTTAATAGCATTTTGAAAATGCATATACTTTAATTTTGGCAAAACAGAGTAGAAATAAAAAGGATTTAAATTACTGCAGAGCATCATAAAAATATTTAAACAATCATGTAAATGTGGAAAACCTCTATCTTATTCTAAATCATTATGGCTATTGTTATAAGAATTTATACTGTCTAATGTGATCACAGCAGTGATTGCCAGCTCAGGAATGATCATACCTGAAATAAATACAATATTTTACTGCAAGCCATGGAAGAAATTAAATTAGAGCAAAAAAAGCTGTGAGGAGAGTGAGACATAAAGTCAAGGCCTGTGATTTTACACCTTATTGTGTTAAATCTGCAATTTTGGCACAATTTCCAATGCAGGCATCCTACTCAATATCAGCTGTCAGAGTGTGTGTGTGTGTGTGTCTGCCATCTCATAGATTTTACTGTAAGAAAGGTTTGGCACAGGACTCATCAGATAGGGGAATTTCCATCACTACACACCAACTTAATGAATCCCCATCAGGAATAATTTGTGCCATTTTCTCAGAACAACAATTCATACAACAAAGTCACCAGTGAAGTGGATTCATGACTAAAGTGCATCATGGAGGTGTGGATGGGTGCATGCAAATTTATTTCCTAAATTTTAGGAGTTGGGTAGGAAATATCTATATCCTACTTCTTTTGATCAAAAGATCTATCAGATTCTCTATGTGCACATTTCTGAAAACCTTTCATGAAGGTTCATTCCTGTAAGAGAGTTTTGACATAAGAAAAGTCAGCACTGTGAACAGGAGAATAAATTCTGAGTCTCTAAACCCAATTCTCAACCAAGTCTAAATATAAGTGTTGTTAACCCAGCAGACACTGAGCTCAGTTTGCTTCCTTGACTCATTCTAAATCCTAATTGAATGCAAATAATGGCATAAGAATAGTAAGAATAGTTTGCAAGATGGGGCAGTGCTAGATGAAAGCAGTAGAAAGTGTTCAGCAGCTGATCATGTATTTTTCTTTTTCCAAATTTAGCATTTTTAGTCATAGAAAATTAAGCTGAATTTCAGAACTAGGGAAAAATCCCCAAACATGTCTAAATAACAGTCTTTTGACTCCAACAGCAACAGTTTCTTCTAAAAAAACACTTTGAAAATTATGAGCTCTCTTTGAGCTAGCACATGCCAAAAGAAGGGTTGAATTGCAGCTGTTCCCACTGCTCAGCATATACTTTCAACCTGTTCTTGGTTTCCTTTTCTATTAAAAATGTAAGAGCCTCTTTTTTCTGTGCTGAAAAACTGAAAAAAAAAAAATTGCAGTAGCTTCTAAAAATTCTGCAAGGTTTAAAAGACCTCTTTAGTAAAGCATTTGATTTTTAAAGTTAAGGCTAGGATGCTTCTACAAGGTTTTTTGCAGCTCCCACGTGGAATATAATCTTGTTTCAGGTTTAAAAAAAAAAAAAAATCTCTTGCTAGTGATGACTCTGGCTTTCAGTAGGATTCCTTGATGGTTCCTGCAGGATAAGCTGTGTGTCTCTGGCCCCAGGTGAGTGAGGATGCTGGGGATGTGCTGGGGCTGAGCAGAGTCAGGAGCATCACTCCAGCCCCTGCCAGCACAGCACAGGCAGGGCTCTCCTGCCCTCTCAGAGCTGATGGGATTTCCTTGGGATGCAAATGGAATTGCAGTGGAGAAGTACCCTCTCTAGGCTGACCAATGCCACTGCACAGCAGGATTAATATTTCACAGGCTAAGTGGAGGGAGGCAGCAGAAGTCCAAGCAACACTTCTGGAGATGGCACTGGTGACAGAGGGCTGGCTGTTTTTGTTTTTTTTTGTCTGTGTTATAAAACATTTCTTATCAAATTAACATGCAAAATTATTAATAGCTATGAGCTATATTAATGATGAGGTTATGTACATAAACTAACTACTGTTGATGAAACTTTATGACCTGAGCCAATGTGATCAGGAGATACTCTCCTGGGTGGGTTTGGTTTTTGTTTGTTAATAATAAATGAATAAATATTAGCCTGGCTGTTGCATAATGAAACTGAAAGAAAGAAACTGCAAACTTCTTTCCTTTGATGTAGGACCTGAATAAGTGTGCAGAGAAGCAGGCAGGGGGGAGCTGAGGATGAGCACTGTGCCATCCCTGTTTGCTGTGAGCGCTGCTCTGCTGGGCCCCGCTGATGGGAGCTGGGAGAGGCTCAGTGACTCATCCGTAGGTGGCTGCCTGTCACAGGTGGGTGAAGTGCTTCCTATATATAGCCTCTGTATGGGTTCACAGCACACTTGAGGATGGCCTGGAATGAAAGGTGCTCTCAAAAAGCCTGGGTAAGTCATTATTTTATTATTACAGGAAGGCGCGAGCAGCTGTCAGTCTCAATAATTGGATCAACGTTCCCATTGCAAATGCCAGCAGGTTTGACTCAGCTGTTTATAGTTCTCTAGCAGATAAATTATATTCTGTGGAACTGATTTAGTTTCAGGTGAGATTTTTGGGAGATGACACAAACAAAGGCCAGACTGTTCTTTGCAGCTGTTGGAGATCCCAGTGCTGGTGGCCCAAAGGATTTTCCCTCTGTTATGTTCTGACAGGACTGGCAGGTCCTGCACTGGACATTAGCACTGCTGTGTAAATAAAATCCCAGTTTCTGGTCCCTGTCCCACAGTGCAGCTCATCAGTGCTGAATCCAAATAGGTATAGGGATGATCTCACTGCTGACTTGAGCTGTCTGGGCCTTGCAGTGAAATCTAATTCCAAAGGCATTTAGCAGAAGTAGACTGGCTTACCTAGATAACCAAGAATTGCTGCTACTCTTCTCTGGTGAGAGGAGTTAATCAGAGTCTCAGGAAGTCGTCACCTGCAGGGCTGCACAGCTGGAATGTCCTCCTGGAAGAAAAGGCCTTGTCTCCTTTCTAAAATGTGGCACAAACCTCGTGTCAGGAGGACAATCCTCTGACGTGGTAACCTTGAGTTTAGAGCACCTATCCAAAACCATGCAGTGTGGGTTCAGTTTCTTCCCCTGTTTGAACATACTCAGCTTTCTTTCTTTTGAAATCCCCTAATATCAGAGCAAATTGGGTCATTAATTCCTGTTAACCCTCATCTAAACTCACATATGACAAAAATTATGTACTGAAGTAATAACATTTTGCTTTTCCTCGCTGAATCATAATTATATCAATGGCACTGTGCATTTGAAGCAGTGTTTCCCAAGATGATCTACAATTTATGCTTTGGAAAAGTCTTTAGAGGGAATGCTCTGAACTTCAGAAGCTGAGGTTTAGGTCCAAACCCAGGAAACTTCCCCTTGATGTTTGTTTACTTTTCCCATCACTGCCTCTTTCTTTCCCTGGCATGAATAATGTATCAATGCTTTTTTGGTTGGGTTGTTTTGTTTTGGAGTGATTGTTGGTTTTTTTTGGGATTTTTTTTCGTTTCTTCTCTTAGCACCTCAGGAAAATGGAGATGTTAATTTCTTACAGTGGCAGCTCAGACAGGCACAATTAAGCAGTTTACTTTCTAGGGATTGCTCAGTGAATTCTTCAAGAAGTTTCTGTGCAGGTGAGGGCCAGGCTATCGATTCCTGGCTGGCAGCAGACAGATGGGCTGTCAGCAATGCTGCTCATACTTTTACTGGGGTACCTCATTAATGAAGCCAACTACGAGCTCAGGTTTTCAGCTCCCTGGTATTTGGAAAGTGGTGCAGCACACTGCAGAAGTAGTTTATTGGATCCCATGTGTCATTCAAGGGAATCAGCAATGTGTGTTACTGGTGCCCTGCATTCTGTCTGACAAATTTGTTTTTTCCACAGGTAAGTGCTAAAATATTGCTTTGCATCTACACTAGCAGGTGTTTATATTTGCATTCCCTGATATGCTGGGTGTCAAAGGATACAGAAAAACCTGGGACAGCCAGAAATGAGAGTTGTAGATCTTTTTAGCTTAGTATCACCATTTTTATTTTTGCTTCACCTAGAAAAGACTAATTGTGCGTTGTGTGTAAAAATTCAGATTTCAAAACACCTGGCCACAATTTTACATACTTTACATTTCAAATGAAGCAGTGACAGTTAAAGGATCAATTCCCACTCACTTGGCTCTCCCAAACAGTCCCACTGACACTAAGCCAGCCCTGTAAAATGTGCACTCTTGCTCCTTGCTTGTTTCCTGGAACTGAATTTCCCCAGGGCAGTGACCTCTCTGATCCTGTTCACCAGTACAAAAAAAATTCATTGCTTTATATCACTACTTGTGTACATGGCAAAACAGCAATAAGCTGGTCCAAAACCTAAACAATGAAAGATGATTTTACAATAAAGAAAAATAGATTAATAACTACTGTGAGGCTTAATCAGAAGAGGTAAATCTGCAATGATTCTGACAGCACTGTGGGCAATATTCTTAAATGCTGTGTTACTGTTCACAGAGTCTGTTGTTCTTCAGATATTTTTTCCATATAATCTATATACTTTCAGAAGAAATTTCCTCATATCCCTGTAGTCATCTTTGTCAATTTAATAAATGCTTGATAGTTTTGTTCAGTAAAATTTTGGAAAGGTTTCTTTTGTGCTGTCACCTTTAATTAGTAAAGTTCTCTACAGGGGGAATGGTGATGTCTGAAGGTTGGAGTGGTTGCATTTAAGGTTTTACTCAAGAAGCTGTATTTTTTAATCAATGACTCATTTAAGAAAACTCAAAGAGTATGGAAAAGCATTGTTCCTAGGGTGTTTTATTGTACCTTTTTTTGGCTTTTTTTCACGTTCACCATTTGTAATTCTTCTATTCTTTCTCTCTCAATTACTATTGACGTTCAGGATGACTGTCAGCTGATGGCTTTTTATAAGCTGTTCTGCAAGCTGAACACAAATAACATGACAGCTTGCAGGCTACTTGTTGTCATGGTGTTCTTACTTTGCTCTGGGCAATGCCATATAAAGAATATCACATCTCGACTCCTATTTGCATCAACCAAATATTTTAACATTAACACGATAATATCAGAATGCCAGGATGTTTATGACATTGCCAGCATCAAGAAAAACAGAATAAAATTCTGTTCTGTTTCCACCTACACATTTTCACCCACTCCCAGGTTCTTCTGTACTACTGTGGTTACAGGATTGTTGATTTCTGTGGAGGTAAGTTGATTTCAGGTTCTAAGCCAAATTATGAAATCTAATTTAAAAGGTCTTTCTGATTGCATTTGCAAGCTTCATTAAGTGAGATGTAACACAGGGAATGTCACCCTACATGCTGCTCTTTGAACTGTCTTCTAGCAATTTACTCTGAGGTTGCCTTAGTTTTAGAAGTTCTCTGCAACATCCACAGCTTAAAAGGCTCCAAGGAGTTACAGCACTGACCAAGAAAAAAAAATGGTAAAATATTTTTTATAAGAAAATTACCAAAATTATGGATTACAGAAATCTCCTGCACCAGGAAATATCTGTACATGTGAATAGCCTTCCTGTATTTAAGTTTGACTTTGGTTTATTATATTTGGTTTGGTATTTTATGTTTTGCATTATTACTATAGGTTTGACTTTGGTTTATTGTTTGGTTCATTAAGCTGTCTAGCCTGAAGGATAAAATGCTTTTTAAGCAAGAATATGTATTTGAAGTTCTTGTATACAGTTCTCACCATACAGCTGGTTCCAAGTTTGCAATGAATCATTTTGAATAAAAGCTCTCAGTGCTGTGCTGCTGGTTGTTAGATACAAGCAGAGCCTGTGTGAACATCACTGATATGTTCCTGTATGACCTTCTGCAGCTTTGCAAACCAACTCCTGTCACTAAATGCAATTTTTTTGTCTGCAAAGCAGGGTCATCTGCAGTTTTCTCTCTTCCTTTGTAGCATGAATGTTTGGGAGCATGAAGAAGAGCAGGCAGAGCTTTGCTGGAAGCCCTGAGCTTGTCAGGAAATACCTGCTTCACTACAGCAGGCTTCATCCTGAAAAAGAAGAATAATGCAGTGCAGGAAGGGCTGTCAGAGACAGTCTGGAGCCCTGGAGGAGCTGCTGTGGTGGTGCCTCCCCAGCAGCAGGGAAAAGGCTGCTCTGTCTGCCTGAGATGTTCCTGACCTGGCACCTCCTGCCTCTGCAGCTCCCATCCCAACACCAGCACCCCCTGCCCGTGATCAAATGGGCAGAGAAGCACCTCAGTGTTTTTTCCTGTGTTTCCCCTGTGTTTGGGAGAAGGACCTTGCACAAACACCTGTGTGGCCCTGATTTTTTAAGATTTTCTAAGCCTTCTGAGGTTTACATTCTTGTAGTGAACTTTCTCACGCACTTTCTGTAAATAACTCATTGTTTTGCATTCTTTTATGGAGGAGCAGAAATTTGATGGACTGTTGGTTTGTCCAGTGTCATTGGAGAGGTGGCACTGTCACCCTCCAATCCACTGTCACTTTTGGAAATCCATAAATGTTAGAGTCAGAAAAATAAAAGTCCCTTTTTTCCCTTGGAAAGAGCAGCGAGTCCGTGTTGTTTTGGGTCCTGTAGTGACACAGCTGTGCAGCTGAAGAGCTTTTTTTGCCCCCAGAGCCTCTCCCAGGCCCTCCTGAGCCCCGTGTGCCGGCCCTGGGCTGGGAGAGGAGCTCTCCATGGTGCTTGCAGGTGCCAGCACCTCCTTAGCAAACAAGCGATAATATTCCTGTTGTTTTCTCCTACAGAGATCTTTTCTAGATAAGACCTAGATGCCAAGAAAATAAAATCAGAAAATAAATATCTCATTTTGGTGTCTCTTTATCCATGTTAGGCTACAACAGACTTTCAATTTTCCAGCAGCCAGTCCCTGAGGTACAGAAATCCACCCTTCTCTCCCAGCACTGCAAAAGAGAGAGAGAGAGTTGCTTTTGCTGCATTAGCAAATATTAAGGACAGACAAAACCACCAGATCCTCCAAGTTTAACACAAACAAGGGTATACACCTGGGCTTTACACCTGAAAAATACTATTTTGATGAAAATAACTATATAAATGAAAGAAAACAAGCAGAGAAGCAAAAGCCACCACCCCAATACAAATTTTATTTCACTGGGATTTCATTTCCTTTTAAAAAAAAAAGCAGAAGCAATATACTAATATATTCTTTGTGCTTCTCCTATGCTTTATGTATTCATCGTGGTGTAGTTATTTTTTGCACATTCTTTCTCACTTTTCCAGGATGACCTCTTATCTTATGTATTTCAGCATTGTTCTTTCTTGTAGAAAGAAATTAAAGGTTTAAGGATGAAATTTGCTTCAATTAAGTTGCCAAAAAAAAATTCCATTCCCAAGTACTTACTGATTACTTATCACTTTGCTATGAAGATGGAGAGCATTTTTTTCTTCTGGAGATCTGAATTCCTAGAAACATAAAAGTGGAAATTAAGAAATTATACATATACCACTTGCTCAAGACCAGATCAATTGCCAGGCACAATCCATAGACACAAAACATATTAAAACATTAAAGTTCACCAGACTAAGTAGATCAAGCTTTATCCTTTTCTTCATTTGCATTAATTTTGTGGTTTGTTTTACTGCCAAGAATTGTCACATTTTATCCTTCCCTTCCCCCTGCCCTTCACAGCAAATATTAGCATACACACGACCCCATCTGACTGGTATTTTGTACAAAACCTTTATCAAGATTCTTTTTAACCTCTGAATCTTTCTGGACATTTTGGACAACTTCAAAAGGAAAGATAAATAAAAAATAATTTTAACTTTTATGTTGAATATGGTTTTACTTTTCCTAGTAGATGGGAAAGAGCTTCACCAGAGAAATATTTTTGGTACAGAAGAACTTACAATGTCATTCTAAAATACCCTGGAGACTAGAAATGCACCTTTAAGCATCTGTGTGCATGAGTTAGCTTTTTAGGGGATATTGTTTAATGAACAGAATGAAATACTATTCAATTAGCCATGTTTGGATTTTGGGTTTTGTTGTTTTTTTTTTTTAACAGGATATAAAGTAAGGTCAAATGCTTATAGAATTTTCAACACTGAACTATGCCATCTACATTGTTATAGCTCTACAGACAACCAAAAGATAAATGGTTAGACCACTGGCTGTCTCCAGGCTTTTTAACAGAAGAAGATGTAGAAAATAACTGGTTTTCAGAGACACCTAAGGACATGCTATTGCAGGTTACCCTGAGCCCCTCTCAGCCACTCACTCCCCCACAGTGGGATGGGGAAGCAAATCAGAGCTGCAGAAGTGAGAAAACTGGTGGGTTGAGATAAAGACAGTTTAATAGGTAAAGCAAAAGCTGCATGTGTCAGTGAGGCAAAAAGAGGAGCTCATTCACTACTTCCCATGGGCAAATGGGTGTTAAGGCATTTTTGGGACAGCAGGGCTCCATCACACAGAGCAGGGACTTAGGAAGACAAACACCATCACTCTGAATGTTCCTCCTTCTTCCTTTTCCCCAGATTTAAATGCTGAGCATGGTCTGGGATATCCCCTGGGCCAGCTGGGGTCAGCTGTCCTGGCTGTGTCCCCTCCCAGCTCCCTGGGCACCCCCAGCCCCTCTCTGGTGGGGTGGGTGAGCAGCAGGAAAGGCCTTGGCTCTGGGTGAGCTCTGCCCAGTGACAGCTGAAACCAAGGTTGTTTCAGTCACACCAAAACTCCAACACTGAAATTACACTGAACCATCACACAAGCTACTGGGAAGCAAATGAACTCAATGCCAGCCAAAGCCAGTGCATGTGGATAAAGCTGCTGAGAAAAAGCATTGTAATTGCTTCAATCAAAATGCTTTACTTACAAGTGTCCTAAAATCAAGTGCCATACCTTGGGAATGTCAGCAGAGGCAGTTCATATTCACAATTCATTCATTTAGCAAAACACCATAAAATACTTTGAAACTGGAGCCTGTGGGAGTTTTGAACATTTCAGCTGGAAAATGTTAAGCAAGACTGAGTATTGTATGTAGTGCCAGGGCAAGGAATCTGTCAGGGAGAGGAAAGGGAAAAGAGCAGCGAAGAAAGGAAAGGCTCCTTTTTCAGGAGGCTGCTCTAATGCAAGAGCAATTGTGTTATGATGCTGGGACAGAGCCTGGAGCAGCAGCAGAGTGACCTTAAACTGACCTGACTGACCTGACCTGACTGAACATTGATTTCCCACAGTTCTTACCCAGAGGGCAGGAATCACCACACTGACAGAAAATTACGGGAATTAAGGATTTTGTCTGGAAATAAAGGAGGAGGCAGGCAGCTGATTTGGCTCTGTTTGAAATGACCTCTTTGGGCAGTGCCCATTGTTACAGAAGTGTGACTGCACCAAAACACAACACAGGGATGGCTGCACTTCACACTCTCAGAATTCAAAACATTTCCACAGAGTTATGAGCACAAACTGAAGTCTGAATAACAACAAAATCAGATGAGAATCTCAACAAAACACATCACTTGATAAGTGCTTGGTCAGCTCAACACATAAACCAGCAAGCCTCAAACTGGGCCTTATTACCATGCCAGCAACATCCTTTGAACCCCACAGCTCTGGAAATCAATCTGGTTTACATAACAAAACAATAAATAGGTGATCTTTCTAGAAGCTGCTTTATAGAAGTTTACCTTAAAACTAAAGACAGCTATTTTTGATTGAGAAACTTTTTAATTTGTGTTCAGAATGTCCAGAATCTGGCAGCTCTGAATATCCAATACCAGAAATCTAAAGAGCCAAGAGGAATTCAAGATGTTTCTTGTGTCAGATTTGTTGTGTGAGCACAGATGATTTTTCAGAATACACGGTGCAGATCCCAGATTTAGAAGACAGCAGGACCAAGAATAAAGACCACAACAATTTCTTTTTCTCCTGTTGTGTAAAGAATCTTTGGACCCTCAAATGAGTTTAGGAATGAGAGCCTTCCTATAGAATGGCAGGTAGAGCTGATGGAAGGCAGTATGGTACAGAGTCGACTAAAAATTCAAATGGGAATAATAATTAATTGTATACACTTATATAAGTTCTCTTTATTTCAATTTCTTTATTTTGACTTTGCTAGCTCCAAGTCCCAGACATTAGTTTTCTCTGTGCTTATATTAAATAGATGAAAGAATGATCCCTTTTTGTGGAAATATTAATCATTTAATAAGATAGATTCATTATTTACCAAAAAAGCTGCTTTTTTCAAACCAACTCACATTTTACTTAGTTCTGTGATGCATTTGATCTCTTCTAAAGCCTCCCAATCTTACACTTAAATAACTATTGATGATGACTAATCTTTTCTATTTTACACAAAGCTCAATCTGGAGATTTTTCCCTGAGTCCAAATGATCACCAGGGCTACCCCTCTCTGCAATTTCAAATACTTTTTAACTGTCTTTTTTTATTTCCTAAAGAGCTAAACACGCCTCCAAAGGAAACTTTCCTAGTATAAACTCAGAGCAGGCCCATCAGTTTTGTGCTTACATAAGTTGGTTCATTTCCTATTCCTCTGTACTTTGCCAAAACCATTTTAAAAATGCATAATTCCATTCAGCTAATTAAATTTCCGCTGTATTTGTTTCCTCCATCTCTTCCTGAAATAAAAATTCATCACATATTTAACCTCTTACTTAACAGCCCCACAAATTCCCATGCATCGTGCCAGTGAGTGATAAATCCTTAAGCAGGTAGGATCCCAGATGTCCTTTAATACATTCTTGTATTGATTGGTTGCATTTCTTTCAGTAATAGTTGAACCTGAACCTGCAAATGAGGTCTAAAATGGTCCTTCTTTTCCTTGTTACACTTTTTAATGAAGGATTTGCACAGCAGAGTACAGAAAGGTGGGTTGGGACACTGCATTAAGCTGATAGAAATCAGCTGATGCCCATCAAGGTGTTTCTGATGCTAAACATCAAGGTTGTCTTTCATTTAGGGACTCAGTCAGGACATATCTCTGAGTGCTGGAGGCACATTTAATGTCAAAATCTGAGATGAGCATGCAGAGAAAACATTTTCACAGGAATGCAAATATAAAAATATTCTGACATTTATTCCTGGTTTTGAGAGTTTATGACAAAAAATAATCAACCCAGAGATTAAGGATTAAGCAGCTCAGAGCTGGTATGGAATAAATAGCAACGTTTTGCACAGTGCTGTCCTCAGCAAAGAGTGAGCACAGTGCTGACGTCAAGGAACAAAAAAGCTGACCCTTTTGCTCTTTTTCTGGTATCTACATAAGCTACAGGCTCCCTGGTTTATAGATGCCTTTGCACCTTCCCAAAATTAGCAGAAATGCAGTGTCCCATTTTGGCCACCCCTCAGTCATTGCAAAAGTGCATTCTATCCCTAGCAGCTGTAACATTTCAGAAAGCTGTGGTGTCAGCGTGGTCTCCTAAGCCATCTGTGTCTCTCATCTATTTTTCCATATGAAATCATCAATATTCTGATCTACACAGCCACTGTTGGGTTTTGTTTGCACTACAAATACAATCAGTTACACATTACTCAACATCTAATTATGCTGGACTGCAAATGATGTTGAACTAGGTAATTTCTTTGGAATGATAAAGTAAATTTATCAAACCCTTTTTTGCCACCCAAACAGAAATTTCCCTAAGAGGATTCCTTTGGTTCACATTGGTTTGCTTTCAAATTTATTGCTGTTTCCCAACAAATTGCTGATACAGCTTAAGCAGTGCTCAGTACCAAACATTTGTGAGGAAATGATAAAATGGCTTTTTTCAGTTTTAATAAAAATTTATCTGAAACATCACTCTGGTACAACTTTCCAGAAATATATATTCATAATTACTTGCAGTGCTCTTCATTCATATTATCATGGTCTGATTATTTAAAAGGATGTAAATGTCCTGGTTTGCGTGATTTACATGAGAATATAAAAATATTTTTAGACTTGCAATATTTTGGAACAAAGATTAATAAAATAGTAAAAAAAAATCTGAATATTATCTTTCTCTATAGCAAATAAAATCTCTTAAATGCTGTTTAAAGCTTAAAGAATTTTCACTTATGAGAACATTCCATAGGAGACAAATATGAGAAATTTGATTTGGCCAGAAAGATTCAAATCTCCCCAAACATATAATTTTCAGTTTTTAGCAAACTTAAAATTAATTCTTCTG
>WBNP01005432.1:1495909-1514640 GCA_013401095.1 Passerina amoena
GTCAAATATTATTCAGGTAAAGCTGAATCTGTCTGGGATTAGTAAAGGAAACCAGTGATTTCCTGAGATCACATCAATCCTGTTCTAAAGGTTCTGTGTCTGTCTGTGTC
This sequence comes from Passerina amoena, assembly GCA_013401095.1. Lineage (NCBI taxonomy): Eukaryota > Metazoa > Chordata > Aves > Passeriformes > Cardinalidae > Passerina > Passerina amoena. The sequence goes on from WBNP01005432.1 coordinate 1,496,020, forward strand.
TAGCTTTAGATTTTTTTAACAGCTCTAAACCACAGACTTCACTCTGCATGTATTGGGCTGAACTCAGAGCAAATCCCACTGATTTGTGATCAAACACAGCCTGATAGAACACAATCACCAACCATCACCGAGTCAAGAATAGAGACAAAGCCTTCAATATAATGTCTGAGTTTTATTCAGAGGGTAAAAGCCTTGGTCAAGAGACAGTTACCCTTATTTTTATTTAAGAAATGCACAAGGTCTATGGTAATTGTTGAAATTTGGTTCAGTAGCTTTAAATATAAGAAATTTGTGGTCCTTTTTTGCCTTTCACTGCATTTAAGAGATAGTAAACGACTGCTAAAAATAATGAGTTTGCCTCATAAAAGTTAAGCATTAAAATAATAAGTTAGAGGCCATAAAAACAAATGTCCCTTAGGGATTTTATCCATCTGGACTAGACAGAATATATAGCTCCTGCAGTTATTTTGCAAACAATGTTAACAACATTATTCTAAAGCTTTCACATTGAATCTTAAAGACCACAACACATATCTCTTCTGTCCCAAAGATTCACAGGCTTCAGATTTACATCCAAAACTCACAGATGGCCTTACATGGTAATGGACCAACACAAATCAGTGACTCAGGGAAATAGCTAAGCAGTTAAATTCATCTTTATTCAATAAAATGTTAATACATGATTAACTTTAATAATGTCCACATTTAAAACAGAATCTATTGTGCTCCCATGGACCTTCACATACGTTCAGTAATGCATTTAAATTTTTATCATTAATGTGAAAGAGGCCCCTGGAAGGGACCAAACATTAAATATCCTAAAATGTAAGATTGCTGGGAGCTGGAAGACAAGGCTAGATGCAAGTGTCAAGGTCAGGCTCTGACATGAAACACTCTGTTGGCCACTAACATCTTCAAGCAGTTGCTATGTCCATGCCTAATTTGAGTGGAAATTCATTACAGAGCCATTCAAGGAAAGAAAGCCTGGCTGATCAATATGAAAATGGCAATTTTAGATTAGTGTATCTTTTTTTTTTTTGGTTGCTCAGCACAAAATACTCAGTTTACTTTGAAATTCCTTTGTTCTACTTTAATGAGGCTGATCTAATTCCTAAAGCCTTGGACCAAAATGGTAATTGACAGGCATCATATAACATTTACAGGAGAAAATTAAAAATCTATACAGCATCTATAAGTGATGAAGCTTTCTCAATGAATAAGAAGTGTTTGGAATGAGCAGCTATTATGGATAAAGAATAAATAAATTTCTTATGAAGAAAAACCCAACATTTCATTATTATCTTTTTAAACAACTTTGTACTCTGCAATAATCAGCAGAGATCTGGAATGACAAGCTTTTCCCAGAGCTGGGGAGGTTGGCAGCATCATGTGCAGTACTCCCAGGGCAGCTGGGAAATGTGGAATGCCTCCAGGGAGAAATGACACTGACTCCAGCTCTGTGGCCACTAATGCATATGCTCAGCTTGAACAGGGTTAAGCTAAAACAGGAACAACACTTGTAGTAAATGACACCAAAATCTGTCATCAAAGGATGCCACAGACTGGAGATAAGCAAGCATGTTAATTAAAAATAATTTAGTTGGCTAAGTTGTAGCTAAATTTAAATTTGATTGCATTTTCTTGTACCTTTTATTGCTTTGGCTCTGATTAGGGTCAGAAGTGAGAAATGACAAAATACCTGAGCAAAACATAACTGAACATTTCTAAAACAGAGGTGAAGAGAAGAGAATCCTGTTTCTTGGCATTCTGCCTCACTGTGCAGATAATCTACAATTAGCTCAAAGCAATTGGGATGAATATGATTGTCTGAATTTAGTGATTACTAATTTATTAATTATAGAGCCTCAGGTAAGTGAATAATCTGACAATATAAAACATTGGTTTTTCAGGGTTTTTAAACTTACTTGCTACTGATTCTACTTGCTGCAAAATCGACCATGATCCTTTTTATGAATCATTCATCAAATGTTCCTAAGTTCAACAAATGCATTTCCTATCAATAAGTGTTTGCCAGATAGTCTGGGTATATAATTTTCCTTCTCTTTCCTTTTCTTTGATCACTGACTATAGGACCAGTCATTTTTCATGATTTCTGACATATTTGGTCGGCTAAATCACAGAGAGTTATTTCTCCTCCTTGACAGTGTGACTGAGGCTTGGGAAAAAAAGAAATATATGAGAATTGCAAATTAGAAAAATCCTCTAGGATCATAGGATCTGCCATCCTGGCATAAACTATCTTGCATATAGTCCAATACGTTGCAACTGACAGTTTTCAGTGCTAGGTCTTTCAAAAGAAGGCAGAAAAAAATCTGTAACAGCAAAGGGGAACTAATCAGGACAATTCACACAGTTCTTTGCCTGAACTCTGACAGTTTAAAGTTGGTTAACATCTGCAAGTAGAAGTCAAAATGCCTTCAAATTCTGTCATCATTATTAATTCTATCTATGAATATCCCTGATACTTTTATACATGCCAATTTTCTTTCCATTTGAATTTTTTTGCTTCAAAATAGCAAACGACAAATATAGCTTTGATGGCACAAATGCTTAGTCAAACAGCCACTTACAAAACTTTCAGAATCAATACATTCAGCAACATGGAAAAGCTGTCAAAATGTGTGTCTAAAGTACTAAGAAAACAGCCTTCATATTTCTAGTCATGGAATAGAAATTTTGAACTCTTAACTAGCAGCATTAATAAAAGTCTGTGGGATAACAGAATAATCCCTGAAAATTCAAAGTTTTTTTAAATTTTTTATCATCCTGTGTGAGTTTATGAGGTTTATATTGGATTCCTTCTGGGATGATCAAACACACAGACAAGGTTTGATTATTTGTAACTGAACCTTTAGCATGTGACCTTTTAGCAAGGAAATCCTGCAACAATCTGGGGCTCAGACTACCATTAATCTGAGTAAAAGTATTTTCACTAAAATGAGCTTTGATTCTTATTCTCTCCTAATTTTACTAATGAAAAAATGAGGCATTTAGTCAAAACACAGTCATTTAGACAACATTTTGGGACAATGCAGGGATGAGCTGGTTTCAAGTCCACCTGAAAACAGCTGCTTAAGACTGGGATGAAGCACTCCTCTTTTAGACAACTTAATCTACCTTCCTCTTCTCTGCTCCTGAGCCAAATTCTGTGAATTGCTAAGCACCCTCAGCTTCCTATACAGACAACAGGACTTCAGAGAACACAACTCTGCCCAGGAGCAGCTCAATTCCTCTCAGACTAAAGCTTTAAGGAAGAGAATTCTCTTTTAGTAATAATCTGGCAACAGTTTAATGAAAAGTGGAAACACTGGGAGATAGGTGTGCCTATATTTCCATTTGAATCACTGATCAAAGATTTAGAAAAGGCAGCATTTAATTCTTTTGAAATCTCACTCCCAGGAGTATAGTTCAGAACAATTCCACTCCATCTTATCAGTGGGTTTTACAATAAGACCTTTATTAGATTGCAATTGATTCACAGTAACCTATTCATTTTTAGTCAAATTAAAACAACCTTGATTGTAGTGCCATAGTTCATGCTGATACAATTAATGTGGTGTGAGGCATTTCTATTATGAAAATCCTTTATTCCCTTCCTTGGTTTATAGCTCAAGCATAAAGAACTTGAGTGGAAACTTGTTAGACAAAGTCTCAGCCCAGTCGAGAATGTATTCTTTGAAATATATAATAGTATGAAAAGAACTGGACTGCTTTCCCCTTGCAGTAATATAATGAGGTGAGAAAAATGGGAAATGTGCCACTGGAGCTGACCACTTGCCCCATCAGATTAGCATTCTTTAATTATAGATGACTACTAAATGTGAGAACCAGGAAAACAGGTTCGTCTCTTCACTATCTTCATTGTATGTGACACAAGGATGCAAACTGAAGACATGATTCCAAATAGTTCCCATCCCTAATTTCAAGGAGTGAACAGAGGAAATAGTCCCAGGGAGATGCAGGAACTGCAGACACATGCCAGCACACAGACTGTCCTCTCACCACAGGCAGGGACAGGCTGCCCCAGAGGGAGCACCACTGGATAAAGCACAAAAAGAAGCTGTGTGTGATATAAAGCCAGGTTAACACAAACAGTCTGGGAAAGACTCAGGGAACTGCAGATGTCCAGATGAAAGATAGACTAAAGCACATCTTTTACTCTCTGCATCTGGTATTTATCCTGGATTCATGCTTTGGGCTGTATTTTTAACTCAGTTAATGGAAGTAGCACAAAACTCAGTGCTTGGCAGAGAGAACACACTCCTATATCTTCTTTGTGGGCTGGTGATGCATGCACTAATCTGTGTAGCACTGATTTACAAATGCAAGAGATATGGTGAGACCAAATTTCAGGCTAAGGTAAACTTTTCTCCATTTGCTCCCTAGTGCTAAAGCAAGCTGCCAGTCTTTCCTTGGGAAGTGCAATCACAGCTCCCTGAGCACTGAAAGCTGCTGTAAGCCAATGGTGCTGCTCAAAGCCCCCCATATCCTCACAGAACCATCCCTTCAGCCAGAAGAAGTGCTCAGGTAGCTGCTCAGGGAGCTGATCCCAGTTACAGCTCACCTGGCAAAATAAATACACACTGGTTTCCAGACTCTGGGGTTTTTAAATTATTACATGGATCACACCTGTGTAAACAAAGTGGTGGCTGGAATGAGCAAGTGGGGATGGGATTTCCTCTTCTGGCAGCATTGAAAGACTTGATTAACTTAAACTGCTCTTCTATGTTAAAGAGAGTTTCCAGAACCTGCTTCTTATGCAGCTTCAATCTACCCTTTCCCAACAGAGCACAGCCATGTAAAATGAGACCAAGGCACTCTGGACTCCAGCAGGCACCTTCACTTGTAAATGTGCAGCTACTCTTTGTCCTCTGGAGCTGACACAGGAAAGCCTGATTTGCTTAAAAATCCTTCAAAATGGAAAATGGATACAAATGTAATAAGCAAACAGGGGGGAAAAAAACACAAAATTCAATGCAGTCATTTATCCTGAGGTTTTTTTTTTCAATTCATGCAGTTCCCCTTCCCTATATCTTTAAATACCAATTCTTCCCTCTATTCCTCCTCCTGTTTGTTCTGGGGACAACAGAAATAAAAAAATAAAATAAAGGAGGGTAATTACAAACTCAGGTCCAATTCCTATTCAGCAACAGGTTCCATTTGTTATCCCAGCTGAGGGATCACTGGAAAGGTGCTGAAGCCAGAAGACATTTTTAACCACAGCTGACACCAAGAAAACTCATGTGGGAACTTCACTCTCGAAGGCATCACCTTTCTGTGAAGTTTTCTTTACAGATCTCTGTTGTCTTAATTCTATTAAAACTGATTACTTGAATTTTATACAATATTCTAAAACTTACTCTTCCTTGGGAAATCATCTTCTGAAATTACCATTAGAAATATTAAAAAAAATTCCTGATATAATTGTATAAAAATACTAATATAATATTAAAAGTCAGGATTGTATCAGGATTCTTCTGGAGTTGTTCTACTGTCCTTCATTTTTACTGCAAAATCATTTCCTGAGTACAAAGCCAAACACACAAAGCCAAAAGCATTTAAACAGAGCAGACTAATTTAAGCATTAAACATTAGAATAGTTTGAGGAGCAAATTTCAATGTCATGGAATATGTACAAAAGAACAGCAATTGATTTAATGCAGGAATAGTGTCCACGATCAAAAGGAAAGCAGATAACTTGAGTGTGTTCCCCAGTCAAGCAATAGCAGAAGAAAACCCAATATTGCAACAAGTTTTATATTTATTTTTTATCCCCACTGGGTTATCTTTCACACAAAGGTTGACATCACCTGTCCAAGTATGGATTTTTCTAGCAAAAGGGTTCTCTGTAGAACTTTAGATGAGCACACTTGGAAACAGTTTAGGGTCTAATCCAGAAATAATTACTGGTGATGGAATGGTTGCTATCCATTCTGACAGGAGCTGGATTTCTCTCTTAGGATAAGATCTTCATGCACACCTGAGGGAAATGTTGTATCAGGTCTGTTGACATGTATTCAAACCTCTGTCTTGATTATTAAAAAAAAAATAAAAAAGGAATGGAGTAAAGATTAGAGCTCTTTTCAAGTTCTGGACCAGTTCCACATTTCTTCCAATTTAACATCTAGCAGAGTGCCCAAACATGAGCTCCAGTGAGATACAGTCAATTATATTATGGCAAATGTTCACATAATTTCAACCACATCGATTTATAGAAATACACAGAAGTGTACACACTGTTCAGTCTTGAAAGGATAAAACAAAGCAATGTGAAGAGCCATTAGTGTTGTCATATAACCTTGAAACGATTTCACTTTGTGAGTATCTCATATTTATTTGCAGTCCTAACTGCTCAGATAAAGTATTTGAAGAGAATGCTCGGGTTTTATCCATCATCTTATCTCTCATCAATTGGGAACAATTATCAGTATATTCCATCTCTTTCTATACAGGTTTAAGTATTTACCAGAGATAGAACACTGTTCCTTTTCCATTATTAAAGTAAAATCTAGTGGGTTTTTCCAATGCAGAGTTCATTCAACTGAGAGCTTCTATTCCATGTTTCATGGACATAATCCTGGCTGCTACCAGCTACTTAAACCTGCCCCTCACAGTGGCAGAGCCACAACTGTGCACAGAAACTGGCAGAAACATCAGAAGATTTCCAATTACCTGCAGAAATTAGTACTAAATATGCAATGTGGACTTTTGGGAAGCACTCCTTCCAGCTGATCTTTGTTTAACCTTGTGTGTGATGGTTCTGAGGAGCTCTCTGTATCCAAGGGCAGTTTTCAGCGCCCACCCTCTGCCCCTCATTGCCGTTCAGAGTGGGCACAGATCAGCAGCTGATGAGGGATGAGAACACATGTTGCCATATGCTGGAGGAGGATGGAGCTGTCCCCAGCTCCAGCAGCAGTGCCACGCTCTGACACCAGCACTGTCACTCTGCTGCACAGCAGCAGATGCTCAGAGCCTCAGACCCTGGCTTCCCATGGAGGGAGAAAGCAATGACTTGGAAGCTGACTGAACTCTTAACTCCTGCTAAATTTACACATGCACAGAGCACACAGGACAGCCAGCTCCAAAAAAGATGCCTCTTGACATCTGCACCATTTTATTGCAGTAAAATACCTGCAGTATTTTATTGTTGGTTTTGTAGACAATAATATATTGGGGTTTTTGCAGAAAATAAGCTTATAATTCAGAAATTTAAAAAGAACAAACAAACAAAAAACCAGACCCAAACATATCAATAAGTGTTGACATTTTTGATTTAAAAAGAAAAAAAAATTATAAGCACACCTCCCAGTGAATTCTCAGGTGCCTGGTACTAATTTACAGCAGTCCTCTGTAATAAAAACCACTTGAAACAAATCATGCAGCTGGAGAGAACTCAGAGAAAAATTAAGAAAAAAGGGGTGAAAAGTTTTCTTCTGCTGTAAAAGGCAGATGTATCCTCCTAGTTTATCATATTCTGGGCTCTTTTCATCATCCTGCTGCCTTCACACATAATAAATTATCTAACTGGTTTGTGTTTAATCTATTTAAGACAATTTAAGTTAATTAAGAATAAACACACTGCCTGAAGCTAAAACACAAAGACCACATCTAAGTAAGAATATCTCAAGGTAAATATTTTCTCTGTCAATATTAAGGATATGTTTACACAAACTATTGGACAGATGTAATTTAAAGTGGGTGCTTTATGAGTCTTCAGGCCTGAGCACTAACCTGTTCTCCAGAAGAAAAATGTGGATCTTTGCCTCCTCTATTCAAGGAGAATGCTCTTAACATCTGAAAATCAGTCACAGAATATGCCAAACTGTAGATGAATGAGTCTCAGTCTGAACAGACAAGTACACTATTTTTGGCATTTTTGCTTCCATTCCTTTCTGCTGTAATTGATCTCTATTATTTTTTTATTTTTTTTTTTTTTGTAGCTCATAATGTACAAGCAAGTCCAAAATGCCTACAGCAGTACCTTGGGTAAATTGAGCTGTAAGTCTTATTTCTCATCCCTCAAAAGAAAATCTACCAAGAGGGGTGTTTTACAGCTGATACCTAATTGTTTGTGGCATACTCTCTCTGGATGTTGTACAAAATGCCAACCTTTGATATTCCTTGTAGTCACTGATCCCTTTGTTCACATTTGGAATGTAATGAAGAACCTGTGCAATGGATATTCCAGTTTATTCCATCTCATCACGTACACCTGCCGGCTTTTCTTCTCGTGCCTTCCCCTTTTATGTTGTTCACTTTATTTTACTATAAAAAACAAAGAATATATGAACTATTTTACTGTTCATGTGTCACAAAGCAATGTGATTTTACAGTAATGGTCTACCAAGGCTAATTCAAGCCATTAAATCATTTTACACAAACTATATGAGAAACCCACAATCTACACCATAAATTATTTTATTTATTAAATCTCAGATTCCTTCCAGAAGAGCACAACCATCCCAGATGTTTATAATTTACTTATGTTTTATTTAAGGAACAGTAATGAAGTTTGATGCAAAAGGCAATAATAAAAAGCAGCACAGACTGAAATCCACTACAGGTAATTTCTCATATGCAATTTAAACAATATTTTATGTAAAACCAGTATGCTGATACTCCATATAATTTTTATCTAATATTTTCCTATAAATGTTTTTTTAAGTTAGAATTTTTTAAGGTTTTGCTCTGAAAGCCAAAACAATATTTTGATTATCATTTTACTCAAAGATAAAACCAGCATGAAAATGTTGAAATTTCTCTTGGGACAGAAATTTCCCTTTCTCAGCAGCTCTAGATTTCATACATATAATATCCATACACTTCCAATTTGTATAAATAAGGCGTACAGAATATTTAAAATTTCTTGTACTTTTTCTCTTCAGCCTCTTTTTTCTTTTTTTCTGGTAAACAAATAATTTTTTAAAAGCTTATATATCCCATATATAACACCAAAAGCATGAAAGCCAAATTGATTTAGAAAATACTGAAAAGTAACAGTTAAATATAGAAAAGTGAAAGTCTTCTGAGCTGAAGATATGAAGCAAGTAGGACCTAAATCCAGGAGCAGGTGTGCACCAGCTGTTTGTGCATTTTAATTTACTTTGAAGGCTAAAAGAAATGACAGAAGAACTGACCTCTCTCCTGCAACCTGTGTGCTCAGTATTTCACCCTGTCTTCACAGAAATTCCTTCCCCTACTCAGGGAATCCCAGAAGAGAAGCATCAGTCCCTGGTGTGGCAATGCAGCACGTGATGATGTCAAGGAATTCTGACCATGGTTTATGGGGGATCCTCTGAGACATCTTCTATGAAAACTCTGGCTGGTAAGGATGGGCAGCCAAACACAGCTGTGGGAACCCAGGAAATTCCTCTGGCTGCCCTCGAGCCCCTGCCCGGGGGGCTCGGACACTCTGGCACAGAGCCCAAGACCCCTGTGCCTTTGATTTACCCCTTGGAAAAAACAATTACCAACCTTGTATGAAGGATTACAAGCCACAAAAGTTTAAGTAGAATGATAGTGAATTTATCACAGAGTGGAAAAATAGATTTTTGAGGTTTTTAGAATGGGGTTTCAGGGGGCAAGATGAAGGAATCTGGGCATGTCCAGCCTTTCTCCTTCTTCTTCTTCTTGGCCTCCATCTTCTGCTGAGATGTTGGCAATTTTACATTGGTTTAGAGTAGAAGCTCACTGTCTAACATAGGAGATAGGTATTGGGAAATAATTGTAAACATTGTACACGTAGTTTTTAGTATAAAGATATAACACCACCCTGGGGGGGGGGCAGAGTGCCTGGAACTGTCCTGCTCAGTGGACCTCAGCTGGACAGGAGAAGGAATTTTATAGATAAGATACAATAAACAACCTTGAGAATGAGAAATGAAGAGCCCTGACTCCTTCCTCAAGCACCGGGCTGGGAAAGGAGACTTTTTAATGTATCTGCAGCTAGAGACCCCAAGACACAACCACTCACTAAATTCCTTTGCTACCATTTCTAAAAGAAATGTAAAAGATTCTGCCATGGACACCACCCCAAAGCCAACACAGTGGGGAAAGACCCTTCTGCCAGAATCTGATTGATCCTTCTGGCCTGGAAACCAGCTCACCACTCAGCTGCAAAAGGCTTCAGCAGCCTTCTCTTTAAAGAGACTCTTCTTTCCCTTCACTGACTACTGTTATGATTAATGACTTCTTAGACTGAGAACTGGACTGTGAATATTATACAGAACTTACCAGTGCTCTGCTCTTACACATCAGTGACATTCCTCTGTCTCCTGCCAGTCTGGTTGTTGCCTTAGTGGTTAGATATATTGTGCTTTTCTAGACATGGCAAAGTACAAATCTCATGTTGCCTTTTCCACAGTAGGAATTTTGCCATAAGAGCTCAGGCTATTTTGGGAATACCAGAATAAGCAAGGTCTGTAATATCCTCTTCAAAGATGACAATCTTTGTGCTACAAAGAATGAAGTTTCCTCTATTAATTATACTTTTCTGCTGCTCTGCATGCTCAGATCCAGCCCTGTATCCTCAAAGGTATTTCATTATCTCTTCAGCCAAGAAAGGCTCAGTATCCATTACCCAGCTTGCCGCTGACAAAAGATCTTCCACTAAATTACAGAGACTTTCCGTGGGTAAAGGTTACTGCAAAATTTGAGTTGTTGCTACAGACATTCACAATGACTCTTCATTTCTGTGATGATCCTCCTACCACTCCACACAACTTCCTAACACACTCCAGGGAAGCTCTTCAAAAATGCAGCTGGTGATGGTTTCACATCTCAGGGTTAAGGGCTGGGTTCTGCCCATGGATCCCTTCCATGTCAGGGCAGTTACAGGGGGAGTTAATCCTGAGTTTCAAATCAGACTTCTCTGCAGGTTCACTGAGGTTATTTCCAAACTACCAGCCTTGAAACAGTGAGTTATAGTTGCTTCACTCCAACTACCAGAAAGATGCACTCTGACACTTGGTTTGCCCTCTGGAGAGAGATCTCAAGCTCCAGCCAGATGGCTCTGAGGCTCCTGCTAGGCCTGATCCATGCTCACCAATTTATAAGAATTGGAGACCATAGTATTACACATTTCACAGTCTCTGGTGTTAAAATTTGATGTGAAAAATGTAACTGAATCAACTAGTGACAGCATCCTTTTATATTTTATTGCATTGTGGTTCTAATATCATTAGAAGATATTGCACTCAATTACTCAAAAGTGAGAAAATTCCAGTATGAGCTCTTTCATGCACAAACAGAAAGCACTTGGAGTAGCTAAGGGGTATTAATGTGTAGGAAATCTGAGTTGAATACACTTTGTAAGCTGCTGTGGAAGAAGAGTTCTTTTTTTCTTCCCTGCTTCTAGGGACAAATATGATTATTTTACTGAGAATAGGGGAAAAAAGGAAACAAAGCAAACAACTGCAGTTCCAGAAATTCTGCTTCATAAATTATGCCGATAAGGAAAATGTAGCTGGGTGATTTTACAATGCTTGAGTTTCAAATTGAATTAAGCAAAAGTGTTTTATGTGCATTGCCAAGCACTTTCAAGAGGCTGTTTCCTCTCTTTCATGGTGCAGTTATCTTTTAATGAACTAGGTGTTTGGGTTTTTCACTAATGTGATGCATTTCATCTGAAAGATCTTACACTACACGGGAATAAAATATTCATAATTGAGCATCATGGTCCTTTTAGTTACTTATCCTCACAGTGAGATTTTAAAAAGAGCATTACTTTACAATCATTTAGATTTTATTTTCTTTCCAATTTTCCTTCTCTGTAACACTTCCCAAAGTGTCCAAGGTTGTTATAAATCACAAACACACACACAAAAGATTCTGCCTGAACTCGGCACGCCTTAGATCCTTTTCACTGCAGAGCACAATGGGAAAAGCTGGCCAGAAGAGATTCCACTTCTGAGTTCATTCTGATCTGCATGGAAATGTGGAAATTTCCTGTCTCCCTTATTTCTGACTGATTACCATACCCATCCTATTTCTTAATTTAAATCTGAATTGTTTGTTTGTTTCCAGGACAAGGGTACTGCATACCCTGGGAACATGTATCAAGTTGTAAATGTCTTTGAGGTCATCATTCAACATTCATTTAACTTTACCTTTTGATGATCAAAAATTGATCCATTCCTAAAGACAGGCGTTCATTCTCAGAAATGGGCCTAAGAATGTGTGCCTAAACCAAAGCCAATTCTTCAGAGGGTTTTTTTATTAACCATTCAGATGTGAATGCTGCATTCTGCTGCATTCACACACTCAAACCTATGGTCCTTATTTAACCAACAAATTGCTCTTTTTGAGTTGTACACACAGAATACTTTTTCTTCCTTTCTTGTATGAAAAATGCCCCTCTTAATCTCTACTTCTTTGCCTGGTTTCTCCACATATGAGTAACCTGCAGGACACCACTTGTTTAACAAATATTTCATCTTTTGCTCCTTTATCAGCAGAACTTCTCTGCCTTGTAAGATACTGCCATACATAAGAATTATATGCCAAAAATGCCATTCTTATTCACACAATGACTCTTTTACAGAAAGCCACTTGACATAATTCAATGCTGCTATACTAGTTTCAGATTTTTCAATTTGGAGCCTAGTAGTAGGAAAGAATCAACAATATTATAAAATTCCTTACTACAATAACAGTAATAGACTCTGCCTCTTAAAAAAATTGTGTTAGTCTTTCTTTAGGTTAAACATTTATAACACTGTGATTTACACTCTAGTATGTCTTTAAGATCAAAGGAAAACCTCTAAGATCAAAAAATTTGAGTTGCTGATGATTGAACATAAATAAATGGAATATATTTTAGACTTCAAATCATGTTAATAATTTAGAAGATAAATTGCCTGCACTTGATATTTCAGGGATAACCCTTGAACTTAAGAAACTATAGATTTGTCTTTCAGATTTCATAATGTTTTGTTAAGATTTCGCAAATCTGGTCATGGCCACAGTTTGAAATTTATTTACTGAATATATTTATCTTGAAGTCTTCTAACACTTTCATTGGTCCAGAAGGAAAATTCTAAATGCAACACAGGAAGTCCAATGCTTTTCTTCTTAGTACTTCTCCCAGCACTGAGCCTCATTAACTTTCTATAGCATGAGAGTTTTAGAATCCTGGCTGTAAATCTGATTCAAAGGCTTCTGCAAGTCCACCTAAGGGAGAATATTTATTGATTCAATCAAAGGGTATCAAATGCTCAGAAACTAAGCACACTTTTTGTGTACATTTCACAAACATAATATCTTTTGGATGTCTGTAAGGAAAAAAACATTTAAATGTAACATTATAATAAAGAACTGAAGTTATAATAAGAAAAATTAGTTAATATTGTACTGAATTAAGGCTCTCAAGACACACATCTCACTTCTGTTACAGTCTACCATTACTATTAATTTTATTTAAGTTTCAACTTGAAGCATGCAATTCCCATTCTAATTCTATTCTAATTCCTATATTTTCTTTTACTTCTATTCAACAAAACTATGCAGAATCCCCTTATTCATTGCGATAAAGAAAAGATCTTCCTTTGAAATACATTGAATTTGCTCAATTTTCCAGTCAAAACTACAGAGAATCTGTAACAGAGCTGGTGGTGAAACACAGCTGATAAAAGCTGCAGGTATTGTGGCTGCTGCCCATGGAGAGCTTGAAGCCAAATGGATGAGGGATCAGCACCAATGCCAAGAATTATTGGGAGGCAGAGATGGGGATTTGACTCATGGGAGGGAGAGATAAACCCCTCCTAAGGGAGGGATGGATGCTGGATTGAACATCACATCCCTGCTGCTGCAGCAATGCCCAGTGGGACACCTCAGGAAATGTCAGTGGGAGAGATCCTTGCCTGAGATTGTCTGACTAGGGACAAGTTCAGGCTCCTTTTTTGGGCCTGGAAGGGAATGGGGAGTATTATTTTAAAGGCACATTTTGCCTTCCTTCCTGAGGAGACCTGCCTTCTTCCTGCACCAAGAGGCCTGGGGCAGGTGCTCCACAGAAATGACTCAGTGTGGCAGTTCCTGGGGTCCCTGTGGCAGGAAGGAAAGATGAATCTGACTCCATGTTCTCAGAAGGAGAAGGTTTAACAAGATCCTAATGAAAACTCGTGACTGACTCCTCAGAGTCTGACACAGCCTGGCCGTGATTGGTCATTAATAAAAACAATTCACATGTTGGATAATCAATCTCCAAATCACATTCCAAAGCAGCAAAACACAGGAGAAACAAATGAGATAATATTGTTTTCCTTTTTCTCTGAGGCTTCTCAGCTTCCCAGGAGAAGAAATCCTGGTGAAGGGATTTTCCAGAAAATATGACAGTGACATCAGAGGGCAGGGACAGCTGCTCTCACTGTGGCTTCAGCGCTGTCAGCTGATGAGAGATCCGTGAGATGGATTGCACCTCTGCCATTTCTGACCTGCCCTTAGTTCAGAGAATGGTTTTCAGCTGAGAGGAGCAGTGAACCACGGAGAGATACAGAAGTATTTGCAGTCATACAGAAGTATTTACATCAGGGACAGCTCTATCACCAATGATTGTTCAAGTTTACCCAAAGAAACACAGATAATGCCTCTGTATCATTTTCTCAGCATCACAGGTGGAACACTTATTTACTCATTCTAATTAAACTTGTTTTAAAAACTCATTCAGTGCTCATCAGAACAATGCAAGAAACAGCCATAATAGATTTTCTAAGACTCTAAAACATATTTTGACTAAAGGAAGTGGCCAAAAAGCATAAGGAAATTGGGATAATCAACAATGGAAACAGTCTTCCTTTTCTGCAAAGGTGACACAAGTTTGTTCTGACTATGTGAAGAAAGAAACACAAAATTTTCTTGACTTTGAAACAATATCTTTGCTAAGTTATATTGAATCAGGTGTCCATGGCTCCAGATAGACTAATGGCTGAATATAGCTCATTTTGCTTAACCCTTTAGATATGTTTAATATATGCATGTAAATGACTTTAACTTGATGTGGAAATAAATAATTCAAGTTGGTTTTAACGAGATCTAAATTACTCACTGCAGTATACATTGTTCTCCGTAGACTGAGCACAGCAGAGTAAATTTTAATTGTGATGCTTAGGGATTTTCATCAGCAGTGAAACCCCTTGTGCACTGAAATGAGAGTGTTCCCTAGAGAGTGCAGAGGCAGGCAGAGAGAATATGTAATGAACTGAGCTCAACAAAATGAAGGTCAGAGCCAACATTCATGCAGAAAAGAGGTCACCCTAGGAAGCTCTGTTATTAAATACAACCTGGGATGTCTACACCTTGACAAGCAGCAGGAGGAAATCGCTTCTTATTCCAGATATAATCAAATGATAACATGTAGGTGAATTTGCAGTAGATTTACAAGCCAAGGTACATCTTAAGGAACAGGAATTTCGTGATTTGCAAAATAGAACATGACTTTATTGGCCATATTCTTGGCCAAGAACATACTCATCCTTGTTCAAAACTGACACAAGGAATTTTTAAGAAATACAGACATGTAAATGATTTTGTCTCACCAATCAAAAGGAACTCAGCAGAGTTACTGCTACAGAATTTGCAAAGGGAGAATTACAGCTTCATGTTGTAATAGAGCAAGAAACAGAGAATGTAAAATTTAAGCGAAATTATTTTGGGGAATGAATTAAAAGACAACAGGGGAAAAAAACTTCTCTAGATAAATCATCATGTGGTGGACAGAAACAAACTGGATGATAAAAGATCAGCACCACATCGGTTACCCCTGGGAGAGACAAAATACAGTAGATATAAAAATGCAGTGAGAACTCTGAGCATCTGAGGAGTGATGACAGAGAGCTGTGTGTTATCCAGGAGTCCAGCAGGATGATGAAAGTTTGCTAATTGCCTGAGCACTTATGAAGCAGCAAAGAGAGCACAAGGACTCTCACAGGTATTTGGTGTTTGACAGCACAGCTATTCTGCCTCTGGATGTCCAGGCCAAGGGATGGTGGGGAATGGAGTTAGACCCAGCTGGGGCTGATCACAAGTGAAGTGCTGCAGGCCAGCCCTGCTTAATGTCTGCATCAATGGTCTGGAAGAGGGTGTCAAGTGTACCCTCAGCAAGTTTGCAGTCAATACTGAGTTGATCTGATGGAGGGCAGGAAGGCTCTGCAGAGGGATCTGGCCAGGCTGGCTCCATGGGCTGAGGGTCAGCCAGGTCCTGTCCTGGGTCACAACAACCCCTGCAGCTCCAGGCTGGGGCAGAGGGGCTGGAAAGGGCCTGGTGGGAAAGGCCCTGGGGGTGCTGCTCAACAGGAGCCAGGTGTGCCCAGGTGGGCAAGAGGCCAATGGCACCTGGCCTGTCCCAGCCATGGTGGGGCCAGCAGGACCAAGACAGTGACAGTCTCTTAGTGGGCACTGCTGAGGCCACTCCTCAAATCCTGTGTCCAGCTCTGGGCCCCTCACAACAAGACACTGAGGGGCCAGAGAAGAGAACAGAGCTGGGGAAGGGTCTGGAACACCAGGAGCAGCTGAGGGAGCTGGGCATGGGCATGGAGGCTCAGGGAGTTCTCCACAACTCTCTGACAGGAGAGTGCAGCCCAGTGGGGAGACAGTCTCTTCTCTCAGGTCACAAGCAACAGAATGAGAGGCAATGGCCTCAAGATGGACCAGAGTGGATACTGGGAATACTTCTTCATGGAAATTGTTGTCAAGTATGGGAACAGGCTGCCCAGGGAAGTAAGTCACCATTCCTGGAGGAATTTAAAAGACAGGTAGACAGGGCTCTTGGGAACACAGCTTAGCAGAGACTTGGAAGAGTCACATTTTCCATTGTATTTGGCAATCTTAAAGATCTTTCCCAGCCTGGAGGATTCTGTGATTTGGAGATTCTAATTTGGGATGCCCACAAGAGAAGGATCTATCTTAGGGTCATCCCCTTTCCTAGAACTCCTTAAAAGAATAATCATTGATGACTATTTGAATTTTGCTTTTTTTTTTTAACCTGTATGTCTTCTTAAAGAGCTTTGTCTTCTCAGGTGTGTGTCCCACAGGGGTTTTAACTTCTACAGTCTGTGGACTGAGTAGCCTGATGAAAGGAACTATGGCCTTTCAATCAGTTTTTAACAGCATTGTCCTCCCTTTTTGTTCTGAAAGCAATTTACATAGTACAGCACTTGCACCTACTCATTGGAGAGATTTATCAAGTTTTCACTAACAGTAAAGATCATAGCATGGCTTTTAGTATTGAAAGAAACAACTTCCAAAGCTGTTAAGCTTCCAAATTTAATTGTTGTGTGGCTGTGATTTTTTGGAATCTTTTTCTTTTCTTTTTTTTTGGTTTGTTTTTTTTCCCTGAAGTGTATGAATACCAAAAAAAGCTCTAGAAACAAGTGCTGAAGGTAAATATGTGATTTTGGAATTCAGTTAAATGGAATAATTTAATTATCCTCAGCTTTGCCTGTATTCACCCATATATGCATCAAAGTAACACGACCAACACCAGGAGAGCTACTGTGCCTTTGGTGGGGAGAAACCAAACACAGCATGGTTCACTACTCACTCAGCCTCTCTGACTGATGGGGAGATGTCATGCCTAACAACTACAACACATGGCTTTGGACTGGCATGCAACCAAAATCCATTGCAAGAGGAGAGGAATGCCAAGACAGAAAATATCTCCTCCTCGATGACAAGTGTAACAGACTTCACAGCTATGTTAATAGACAGATGAATGTGCTTAGCATATTTCAAACTATTAAAAAAAAAAAAAAACAAGTTAAAGTCCTTGCTACCGTGGCTGCAAGTTTCCCAAAGATATGAAATACGTGGTGCTTTCATCCCCCCCTTGAGTGTACTCTCAGTGCACACTGAGCAGATGTGCCCTGCCATCCTTTCTGCTGACCCGCAGCAGCGACAGGCTTGTAGCAAGGCTCTGAACCCCAGTTAATCTTGTAGCAAGGCTCTGAACCCCAGTTAATTGTGTAGCAAGGCTCTGAACCCCAGTTAATCTTGTAGCGAGGCTCTGAACCCCAGTTAATTGTGTAGCAAGGCTCTGAACCCGTTTATCTTGTAGCAAGGCTCTGCATCCCAGTTTATCTTGTAGCAAGGCTCTGAACCCCAGTTAATTGTGTAGCAAGGCTCTGAACCCCAGTTAACCGTGTAGCAAGGCTCTGGACCCCAGTTAATTGTGTAGCAAGGCTCTGAACCCCAGTTTATTTTGTAGCAAGGCTCTGGACCCCAGTTAATCGTGTACCAAGGCTCTGAACCCCAGTTTATCTTGTAGCAAGGCTCTGAACCCCAGCTAATCTTGTATCAAGGTTGTAGCAAGGCTCTGAACCCCAGTTAAGCGTGTAGCAAGGCTCTGAACCCCAGTTAACCGTGTAGCAAGGCTCTGAACCCCAGCTAATCTTGTATCAAGGTTGTAGCAAGGCTCTGAACCCCAGTTAATTGTGTAGCAAGGCTCTGAACCCCAGTTTATCTTGTAGCAAGGCTCTGAACCCCAGTCAATCGTGTAGCAAGGCTCTGAACCCCAGTTAATTGTGTAGCAAGGCTCTGAACCCCAGCTAATCTTGTATCAAGGTTGTAGCAAGGCTCTGAACCCCAGTTAATTGTGTAGCAAGGCTCTGA
>WBNP01005432.1:1514740-1557712 GCA_013401095.1 Passerina amoena
CTGAACCCCAGTTAATTGTGTAGCAAGGCTCTGAACCCCAGTTAACCATGTAGCAAGGCTCTGAACCCCAGTCAATCTTGTATCAAGGTTGTAGCAAGGCTCTGAACCCCAGCTAATTGTGTAGCAAGGCTCTGAACCCCAGCTAATCTTGTATCAAGGTTGTAGCAAGGCTCTGAACCCCAGTCAATCCCCTGCTGCCCAGCTGAGCTGCCTGTCCTGGGCCGAGTTTCTCATTAACCCTGGCAATGAGGATCCCAGCTGGGGCAGAGGTCCCACAGCCCCTCAGAGCTGCCTGCAAAAGGCTGCTGGAACTGCACTGCATGAGCTTAAACCCACCAGCATGCAGGTTCTAACAGGATTTGGGGCACTGCATGTAGGGCTGCCTGCCTGTAAATTGTTCCAGTACAGCCAGACTCTACATTTTAAAAGGTGTTCAATAATCCAATAATGATGCTTAAAACAAGTCTGTTGAAATGCATGACCAAATGCATTTTTTAAACACTGTTTCCCAGCTGTACTCATGTCCCAACTAAACAGGTTTTGAGGCTTGCATTCTATTCAGGGAAGTGGGAAAAAAGAACTGATTGGGCCAGAAAAAAAAAAAAATCTAATGGTAAATTTATTCTATTTGGCAAGTTATTTATTCTGTTTGGCACATTAATGCCAAATGAATGGAATTATGAACTGAATGGAGGGAAGGGGAAGAAGTGAAAACCTTTTTGGATAGATCTGGGGAGAAGATCATGAAAAATGTACCAGAGGAAGAACTAAACAGCCTTTTCCTTTTGCCGATGGTCACAGAGGAACAGCAAAGTAGGAGAGTGTATCACATTCTGGAAGTGTGCTTAGATGGGATAAAATGTTTCTTGAGTTTGAAAAAGGCAGTTGTTCATTTCACACATACAACCTGCATCTTGCTGCAGAAATCAGGATTGTTCTGAATCATAAGGACACACTTCATGACATGATGACAGCTGTAAAGTGTTCAAGATCTCTGCATAAGCCAGATGTAAAGCCCTGGCAGGGGACAAAAGAAAAATCTCAGTTAAGAATGATTTGATTAAAAATATAATTGTGAACAGAAGCTCTGAAAAGAGCTCCAAGACTTATTTATGTGAGTTGCAATGGAATAGTCATTTAATTCATAAATTGTGTCCCATTTTTCCCACTTCCTTCTTTCTTTGTACCTTTACCATTTCTGTTTCTTTGCCAAACAGGTTTAATCAATTAAAAATGTATTATAATACTTCTATAAAGTTCACAGCATTTACAGATATATTGACAAGCACTGCCTACTGTGCTTCCTTTCAGAGGAGAACAGCTTAACAAAATGTCCACTAGCAGAAAATAGACACGTCTGCTTCTAAAATTCAAAAACTTACAGGAAACCTGCAACAAGACAGTATGAAGAAAATTCCAAACCTTCTCTCTTTATGATATCTACTTAGGTTTACTGTGGACTGCTATTAAAAGAGGGAACATTTCTTTCACAAGGGCACAGCAAGAAAATATTAGGCTTAAAAAAAACCAAAAAACCAGAAAATGTTGCAATCTCAGAATTGTTTGAGATCTCAGCAAACCTCAGTGGTCCTGAGACCATCCAGCTCTCTGCAATCATTTCTCCAAAACAATCAGAATCCTTTTTTTGAAGCTCCTTTGCCTCCTGCAGCTGACAGATATTTGACACTGTTAATGATCACAGTGGGTATTGAAAGCCACCAGCCATTATTAACCTTGAGTGTTCTAGAGAGGCAGGGTGGTCTGTCTCCTCTCCTTGACATAACACGAAACATTTTTCCACTGCAGGAATTAACAGTAATTGGCTCTCATTCTGATTGTGCCATGCACACTCAATGATAATTTGCAGGTGCAAAGGCAGGCAAGTTTCTCAATGTACATTAATCTCTAGGCTCTGAAAAGACACTTTTTATTTTTATAAAACTTTTTTATGGAAGTTTTTGTTACCGAAAGAAATTTCTTCAGTCCCACATAAAATCCCAACCTCTTTCCCTTTTGCATGTTAAAAATCAGGAACTGAAGCCTGTAAACAAGACTGTTCAAATAAAGGAAATATATAATTAGATCTTAATTGTAGAGGAAGGAACTGATAATTGTGTGATTACTCTTCAGCTATGGGAACATCTTGCTCCAGTAATGGTCCTATTGAATTACATAAGGCCACTTCTGAAACAAGATAATATTCTATCCAAATATTAATTGAGAGTCAAACTCTAAACTGAATTATTTCAACAGTCCTACACAACATGCACTTGATCTGAAGTATCCAGACCATCACATTTTCCTGTTAAATACTGTCAAGTCAATGCTAGCAATGCTGCCAAATTGAAACTCAGACACACTTAAAATGCAAGTTCTTTTATGCATGTTATTTTATGTATGAAAACTTGAAACTGCTGCTTTAAAAAAAACATAATTCTATTCTCATTTTATCTTTTCCAGATATTTCCCCATTCAACTTATTTTTGTTTCCACTTCTCACTTGGCAATGGAAAAAATCCTCAGTGACTTTCAACATATATGTAACTGCATATATATTGTCAGGGTATTAATAACCACAAAATGTTGCAATGACTAGACTAAAAGTAACAATATAACATGTAAAATTCCAAAGTATCAACACCTTTCCTTGGAATTATAAAAGGCCACAAAAACCAGCTGAATACATTTTACGGTTCATTAAAACATTATTTTTACAAAATCTGTATCTACAAACTAAACCAAAATTAGTGGTTCCACTTTTAAAATTGAAAAATAACATTTCAAGTTCCATTTGACCAAGTTTTAAATATTAAATTTGAAAGGGTAACAAGCAAAAATATAAAACACCTAAAAGACTGAAATACATCAAGCAGCCTGGGACAGAAAGAATACACACAGATGTCTTTATTGATATATCATATTTTCTTTATAAAAAGTAGCAACTAAACATATGGTTGCATTTCCCTCTGTTTCTCTAGATAAAAACTGTCTATTAAATAAATTTGAAGACCGAAATATTATAGTCTGTCAAAGTGATTTGGAAGTCTATATATATGTATATATAAGAGCCTGAAATTTGAGCACTTAGAGCAATTTAACTGCAGTAAAAGTTGCACAGCTGAGCTGATTTTTGTTATTTAAGATATGGCCTGATTTCCCTTATGTGATATTTGGGTGTATGCAACTGTTCAAGAATTTTGTCCTTCTCTGTTTTTCAGCCCTTCAAGGCAAAGTTCAGCAATTATAAATCCTACTTGAAAGCAGTTTCAAGAGAAAGACAACAGATTTGCTATCTCTGGCTTGAAATTTGCAAATTGGTTACCTTCCCTCACCTACCTGCAAAAAAAGCATCCTTTGGTCCCTTCTTGCATTGACTGACTCACCTGGAAGAGCCCCCTGATCAGATGAGACAGTTAATTCCTGCCTGCATTGCCTCCTGGCAGATCAGAAGCCACCCCATGTCTCCCAGAGCACTGCCTCCATTATGTGCAGTGACATTACCAGGGATGTGTCATGTTCAGCAAGCACCATCCCTTTAATTGCCTGTCATTACAAAACACTCCTGCTTTAAATAACAACACACTGCAGCCACTTTCTTTCCCTGACTGATTTTTTACAGTTCCACGTTGAATCTTAGACAAAAGGAAGGAGAACAGGTCAGTGCCTACAAAGGGATGCAGTCAAATGACTCTGCTGAGCAGAGCAGAAATGGTCACATCTTCCTCAGTCATCTGGCCTCCAGCAACATCATCATCCTTGGAGGGCCCTTCAGAGGGACACTTGAAAAATTCTCTTTTATGATAAGACAGGTTTGTTTGTGATGGAGCCTGGTGCTCTGCTGTGCATCTCTGAGCTGGCTGTGCCTCTGCAAACCTCAATGAGAGTAAGGTGACCTCGGCAGAGCAATGATCTTTTGGGTTAAATTACAAAGGATTTTGGACCAGGCTTAGAGCCAGATGGTTTTGTAACTTCTGGGGCTCCTCAGGCAGTGTATAGAGAAAAGAACTCTTGTGAGGTTGGTTATGCCTGATTCCTCCCTGTTTGAGTGAACACATGGCAGTGCCTCTCTCTGCCTTTGTGCTGCTGGGCACACATGCTGACCCTTTCTCCTGGCTGTGGGGTCTCGGTCAGCTCCTGGGAAAACTGAGCACAGCCAAGTCTGTCTTATGCACATGGGTGTTTGGGCATGATTTGCTATGTGTCCATCTGTGGAAAAAAACAAGGAGCTAGCCTAGAATGTGAATAGGTTAGTCCTAACACGGGTAGTAAAATGAAACTGAAGGTATAAATTAGATTTAGAGCATTTTTCAGCAAAATCTGCTACCCCCCATAATTAGAGACTACAGGGATTAAGGATATTTTCCTGGGCTGCCGCTGTCTCCAGGTTACCTGTGTCCACTTCTCACCTGTTTTCATTTTTTATGCACATCATGAGAAATAAGACTATCTTCCCCTCCTCAAACCTCAACATTCCAACTGTGTAAAATTCCATGGTGTGAAAGAGGTGAACAGAGATCCAGAGGAACAGCTGTGCTCCTTCCTGCAGAGACCTTCTGTAGGATCAACAGGAGAAAAGCACAGGGGCAAGACACCAGTATTACAATATCTTTGCATTACACAGCTTTTGCTCTCACCACCAAATTTACAATCATTAAAAAACATTTCCCATGTTGTCACCTTATTGCACAAGTTCCATACCTTCTTGGTGATTTCTCATGGGCAGCTCCTCACAGCACTGACTCCTTCACAGCACAGCCAACAAACCCCAACTCTTTTGTAACACTCACTCGTCTTCTTCTTGGACACAGCTGTGCCCTGTTAAGGGCAGGCCTGTTCCCAATCTTTGGGGATTGGCACAGCTGCAGCTCCTCAGGGCTGAGATTGCCTTCTGCACTGTTCTCTTACATTCTATCCCTCCACCATTTCCCAGCTGCACGAAAAGTGACCAGGCACTAATGCACTGCTGCAACTGCAGAGTCCTCATCCAGCATTTCAGCCTTGAAGACCGTGGTTCAAATCAAGCATGTGATACCACATAAAAGAATTTGATACCATCACCCTCATCTGTAAGGCCTGTTTATTTCACATGTTGAAAGCAACAAACAGCTTGCTGCAGTTGGCAACCATAGCTAAAAAATAAAATAAAAAAGAGAGGACACAGCATTGCATTACAGTGGCATTAAAAACATCCAAGTACAAAATCTTCCACTGATGGGGCTGGCAGGGGAAGTGCAGGGGGGAGGCTGTTTGGAAAACAGCAGCTGTACAGCCAATATGTCTCAGTCTTGTCTGCAGCCTCTCCAAAACTTCAGCCAAAACGTATTCAAAGTTAACTATGAAACAAGTGCTTCCCCTTTTAAATCTAAACTTTTGGGCTTAATTCTATTTTTCTAGTGTATTTTGAGCCTCCTTATTTTAGATCATCACTAGCACACCTGGTAGGGGCACTGTATGGATGAGATTTTTAAGCAAAAAATCCAACTGGCCATAACAAATTCAAAGGCACTGACTCAATTCTAGAAGTTTCTGATAATCTAGAAAATTTTAACTGACAGCAGCAGACAAGACTTGCATCAGATACATGTTTCACAAAATTCATATAAGAAAAAAAGAAATCTCTTTTTTCTTACCCTGGAGAATGAGCTGAATTTTTCTGAGGTAAAGCCTTACTCAGCTTCTACTCCAGCCAGTCCTGTTGACTTTGACAATACGAAGTTAGGTTAGAACAAGAGTTCTGGAAAATCCCAGCAGGAAGAATCTCTTGCTCTTATATAAACTGAGTCCTCTGACTGAAAACCTAACAAGCCTTTTTTGTTGTTTTGTTTCTATTTTATGAGACTTAGGATTTGTGGATGGCCATTTAGCTGGTAGTGATATCTGTCACAAACAGACTGGCTCATCAGGGATTTAACATAAGCCAGGTTCATTTTATACCAATATTCAGCTTTGGTCCTTCTGATAAGCTTCCAATAGAACAATTACAAGACTTGAAAATAAATAATGCTTTAGTCAATTGCACCTTACTTTAAAAAGGATTCATGACAATTCAATGAAAGTAATTTGTTTTTCTCTCTCTTTCAGTAATTATTCTGACAAATTCCTTTCAGCTAGGCTACAACATTTCACAGGATAAGGAGAATAGATGTGATTTCTTGGTCAGCTACTTTTCTTGAGAGTTAATAATTTAACAAAGCCCAGATCATACACTTTTCACAACTATTTGTAGCTAGAAAAGATCTGGATATCTGATTTCACAAGAGATGAAGGAGAAGGTGGGAAAGAAACAACCAGTCAGGATAACCCTTGATATCCCTGTACACATATGCAACAGCTTATGGAAAGCTGTAATTAGATTAGAGACATTTTTTAACGGCCCAGGCTTTGCATGAAAAAGAGTATGGTGAGACATTTTTGCTACCTATGCATTGACACTTTGTCCCAACAGCTCAGGATTTACACACCTTTTTTTATTTTGTCCTTTTTTCAGCAGATGCAGGTATGCATATTAAACTCTGAGGAGCTCTAATTTATTACTTGGGAAATAATTAAATACTGATATGGTGTTAACCTCTACCAAGAGCCAGATACCCAGGAAATATCACATTGTACTGGTTACTCCGTTCATGAACACTAAACTTGCTGGTTTTTCAGCATCCAAGGAATCTGCTCAGTTACTGTGTTCTCTATTTTCCCTGCAATCAAATCAGATAATGAAAGATGTTCCAGTCAGTACAGAGCTGCTGTCTCTTACTAAAAACTGTGTATTAGAATTTTCAGAGATTCAAAGGACTGAAAAGGAAAATGGTAAGTCAGCATATGAAAAACTGCATACTAATGCTTTTTTGAATTCTTTATTTTAAAAGTTGTATTTATGGACTAAATGAGATTGTAATATCATGACAATCTTGCAGTTCTTTGAGCTTAATATTCCCTGTAAGGCAACTTAATTTATTTTACAGATAATAGAATAGACACCAAAATTACTAAAATCTGGAGAAGCAGAATCAGAATTCTTAGATGATGCTTCTGTTTTTGTTCCCGATTTTCTGTTTTAAGACAGAAAAATCACTTGAGTTATGGATAAACCCAGAAATATAAAGATGTATCAATTCAACTGCAAAAAGTTTGGGAGTCTTGTTTTACATTAATCTAAACCCTTGCAGTAGGGAGTTGATAATATCATGGTGGGCGAGGTTGATAATGGATCAATAAGGGAATGCAACCCTTGGGACTGTGTAACTCTGGCAAACAGAGATTTCTGTTCCACGCAGTGATAAAGGTAAAGGTTTGGTGAATACATTTCAGCCCTCCTGAGGAGCTTCAGAATGTTCTCTTTGACTGCCTGCTAGCTATTATTCACTGTGATTTGTGATCTGAGCCAAGCAACTCCTCTTTTTTCTGCTGTCCAAACAGATGCCTGAAACATCCTCAGCAGGAATACTGAGAGCACCAAGTAACAAACCCTGCACAGCAGATGTGAGTGTCAGAGCATGGCTGCCTTTGTTCCAATTCAAATTCAGGTACTCATAGGGCACCCAGATATTCACTAAAAATGGTGCATCGTGTGAGCATTCATGTTTGGCAAACAAGATACTTCATGAGGGTTGAATGTAACAAATTTCAGGGGACTCACACCAGTGCTGTTAACTTTGTTTATTAGTATTTATTTATCTGTCTTCAGGTGTTAGGAGAATCTTGTATGAGAAGTTGTAAATATCCACAAAGTACAACAATATTTTCCTGGATATCTAATTCTTTTTTTTCAGATAAAAAGGCAATCACATATCTACAAAAACATTCAGAGAAGTACTTTCTGTGTATTTGACATTTATTTTTAATTTACACCTATCACAAAATACACATTCTTAATCACTCCCTGCATGGTCTGTAAATTGAAGAATTACAACAACTTCTTGCCTTTGAGGCAAGGAGTAGATAGATTTTTATAAGCATACACTGTAAAACCCATTCTCAGAATAGATACACTTGAGAGTGGGCTTCTGAACCCATTTTCTTCAGTTTTAGCAGAACTTTAATCCATGACAAGGATCTTTATGTATAATGTGCTACAGCTCCTAACCAAAGCCAAGTAACACTGCTAGCAAAACTGCCCAAATTCTGATTTTATGCTCCTTTTCTTGTCATTCTAATGATTATGTCATGCATTTATTTTGGTGACAGCAGAAAAAAGAAGATAATAATCCACTTGCATTATCAGAATTACTCCTTCAAATTTAGGCATTTCTAGATGATAGACCACCATGCAGACAAGTCAAGCTAATACAAAATCAGAACTTAAAGCTGTTTTTTTTTCACAACTCACCTAATGTGGCAATATCATTTTTTTTGTTTCAGCCTGAGCTCCTTCTAAGTCTGTTTGAGCATCTATTCCCCTGTGACACACAAGTCTAAATACTAACAACACATCCAGGCATTTCCTGGGAATTACAATGCCAAGGCCTGGCACAAACATCCAGCTTCCATGACCTTCAGTGACCTTCTCAGAGGACTCTGTACATCCATTACCTATAAATGTGTATCATGCTCAGCTGCATGTGATCCCCAAGTCAATGGGATAGAAAATATTTTGACAGAGCAGTTTTACATCCACATCCTCTACCCTGTCAGAAAGAGTAAATTTCTCTCTCAACAGATCATTGAAGTCAAAATGCATCATTCATGTGCTGCTTTAAACTCCTGTAATACAGATTATAGCATACAGCTTATGAAGTGTTAAGAATAAAAACTTTTTGTAACATTTTTTGTGTTATTTATTTACTTATGTGTTTTATGAGGTTTCTACTTTTTCCATTTCAAGACAAACACAGCACTTGTTGGCAGAGAGCAGAGGAAAGCCAGCTCTCTCTAAATACACCCTGGAGAGGTCACAAAACACAGCATAAATCAGGGGAATTTTTCTCTGGGACAGGATTTCTCCCTTCCACCTCCTGCAACAGATGTTTGAATGTCCCCAACTTCCAGCCTGTGAGCTGCAGTGTGAGCACTCTGAACTCCTGTCCTTCAGCACCCAAACACCTTTGGGCAGCTCACCTGCTGTGAATGAAGTTTTGAAAATATGTCAAGAACAGAACTACAGTGACCTCCAGGCTCTCAGTTAGTCCCCGAATAATTTATAATTTCCCATTAAAATTTATATACTCTCTTGAACTGACACCTTTATGTAGAACTGGGAAGAGTGGTGAGCAATATTAATGTTTTTCAGAAAATGCCACATATGAAGAGTTCATTTACACAGTTACACAATTACACATAGATAATTCAATAGTAGTGAAGCCAGGCAAATAAATTAATCTGTTTTGTTGTTATAAATGAATTGTGCAGTAGATTTTGATAAATCATCTCTTCAACTATATAGCATGGAATTACTGAACACTGAAAATTTTCAAGTTACTAAATAACACACCTAAATATATCTCATATGCTAATGCTGATTTTGACCCCAGAATAATCTTCTTCACCTACCTAAATCTATCTATACAGAGTAATTTACTGTTAAAGCAAACTAATTAAATGACAGCATAATACTTTTTCTGCAACTGACCAAAAATATCATAAAAATTCAGAAAGTAATTTAACACAACTAGTTGTTCACAGCTAATCAAATACAAATTAAAAAAATTAATTACCATTTTAAATATAAAAAAGTTGCTGAATTACTTGTGTCACTCTGTAATGGTGGTAACTATCAAACTCAGTTGGAGAGCAGCAAAGGGATTCCTGTGATAATGAATAATTGCATTCATGAATGCCATTATTTCCACTGAAATACTGCATTTCCAAAGAGCTCAAGTAGCTCAAGGTAAAAATGCTGCAGCAGAGGAAAGCTGGGGGAGGTGGAGCCACCCCAGACACTGTGGGGTGATTGGTCAATACAGCACAACAATCATGAAAATATGATTCCTTAAACATCAAAGCAACTAAGAAGGAAAAAACTGAAACTAATGGAAATTGAAGGTCACCCCACTGCTGCTGAAAACCTTATCCTTATTCTTCTGAGGGCTTTCCAAAGGTAACTGACGTCAGGGAAAGGTTTTCACAGACCCCAGAGGACAAATAGGTGCCCAGCTCCCATTAAAAAGTTTTTGACTGAAATAAATCCACTAGAAACAAATATAGAGCACTAATTTATGGTGCAATCAGAAACAAATTGTTTTCCTCAAAGCATTCGAGATATTTAGATTTAGATAATCTCAAATTTAGATAACCTTGTCACTCAGCAGAAAAAAAGTCATTTTTTTTGCATTGAACAAGTGAGTGATGGTAATGAGAAAGGTATTAAAATGACAGTACAGAGACATTCATTGAGATAAACCCACCCATAAGGAAGGCACCCACCACATCATGATGATGATTTTTCAGCTAGTTCATGACATACAAGTATTTGACATCCTTCATGGAGAAATTCCCTAGAGCAGCCCTGAGCACTTAGCAGTGCTGAGTACTTTGTCTTAATCCAACAAAGCACAGAAAATACATGGAACAATGGTTTTAAGAACATTCTTAAGGACAAGAAGGTGCTGTTTGATTTGCTAGACAGTGGTCAATTGTGTCTGTGCCTGCGCAGATTCCACTAAAAGTGAACTTCAAATATTAATATCATTTTAATCTAACTGTTCTGCCTGACAGCAAAGTGTCTGGAATACATAAAGGCAGATCCAAAATATCACAGACATGTTTAAGAACTTTTCATTCGAGGTCAAAGTATTGGTTTGCCCTAGTCTATCTAAAGGGCAACAACAGGATCTAAATTGAATGACCTTAATCCCCCTTGCCCCTCCTACCACAAGTCTTGAGAATGGCTGCAGTCCTGGGTATGTGAGGAGCTGAATATTTTCAAAAAACCATCAAAACCTTTTGAGCTCTCTACAATACAGAAAATGCATTATACTGCAATTTCATGCAAACATCTTGTTTACAGAAACGTGTTTTTATTGTAAGTAGAAAGGTATTTCCCAGTGTGGCCCAGCTTGGTGACTCCCTGAAGTTAGGGATCTGTAAGTATGATGATCAAATTACATATTTATATATTTCTTTTATATATTTTATATGTATAATATTTATTTTTATATATGTATATATTTTAATATATATTTTACATATTTTTATATATATTTATAAATTACATTATTTATGTGTGTGTGTATATATGTATATGCAGTATGAGAGAAGGTTCACTAAGTTCTGGAATTCTTTGGAGGGGGGGAAGGGCACAGAGGAACAAAAAAAAGGCAACAAAAATATGGATTAAAATCTGAAATGTCTTTTTGTTTCACTGCTTTTTAACTTCAGAGGTGCAGTAAAATCTGTTTTCAGCTAACTGATAGTTCTAAGGTGATTTAATATCTTCAGACAAAAGCAGCCATATAAAAAGGAAGAGACAATAGATTGGTATTTTTTATTTCCTGGCATACACAGAACTTTTTTCTCGTTTATGTGGCAACAAGAGGAAGAAATCTCAGTGTGGTTTATAGGTGGGGAAGACAGAAATCATTTCCTAAGTGCCATTTATAGAGGAGGGACACGTTAAACTGAAAGGATTGCCGCAGTTAAGGGAGGGAGAGAGCAGAAGTGTGGGAAGCACAGCGAGTGACTCTGCACAGGCAAATACCACACTGCATTTCCTCTGGGCTCAGAGCTGGCTGCAGCCCCTCAGGGGCATGGGGAGCAGCTGGAGGTGGATGCCCCAGGTGTGGAGAGCCCCTGCTGCCAGGCAGGGAGGGCATGGAGGGGACAAGGCTGGAGGGGCAGGAGATGGAGCAGGACTCGCTGTGCCCCTGCTGGGCAGCGCCTGGGCTGGGGCCATGGCCCCTCCCAGAGCTCTGCAGCCACAGCCAGGCCTGCTTGGGCTTCTTAAAAACAGGGGCTAAACAAAACTATGAGAATAAAAAGAGGTTACATTTATTGAAGGGCCCTCAGGTGTGTTTTGGGCAGACAAAGCCCACTCAAGGGCTATACCTAAAACTGGCCATGGGTTTTCATACTTTCTTAAGTTTGGTCTATTTGCATTTTCAGGGTTAATCTTCCAATTACAGCTTCAGGTAATTAAGTCATTTACTCCAAGTTTTCTCCCCCCAACTCACTTTTGTTTTACATCTCCCAGGGCCTGAGACAGTGTCCTTGATTCCCAGGCACAGAGAGGAATTGCTGTGTCTGACCAAAATGGGAAAGCAGCAGCTAACCCTGTAATGAAGGTTAGAGTTATACAAGAATTATTATACAAGAGTTATAGAAGAATTGCAGGATTACAAATAAATGAAAAACATAAAAGCTGAAATCTTAAGGCATCAAGAGCACACCCTGCCACTTGCCCAGCTCACCCACAGCCCTAGGCCTGCCTGGCTGCATCTTGTTGCACTTTACTTTCAATCAACATGGACTGCCCAGAGCTCTCCTGCTGAGGTCAAGGTCAACCTTCTTGTCACCCTAATGGTGCAGGATGTTTTGGTGGAGAATAAGAATTCACATACTCACTCTTGTGGCACTGAGTGGGTGTTTTATCATTCACCTGAGGCTGGACACAATTTTTATCAGCACGCCTTGAGTGGAAATCACAGGCAGTGGAGCCACAAGAGCGGCAGAAATAACAACAAGGCAGTGGGATCACTGGTGACCTGACAGGGCTGTTCACTCTCATCAGTGACAATCACAGCTGAATTGGCATTATAAAACCACAGAGCAAACGAGCACACAGTTACTCCTGGCCAAAATGTTTATTTCCTCAGTATGTCAATTTTCCCTTGAAGACTATTGGTTGATCTTAACCAAATTTGAAGAGTTATTTCAGAGAATTTAACACAAGTTTCATGGATATCAGTGACCAGGTACAGGAGAGGTGCCATGGAAGAAAAGGATCAGATCAAACATGGTAGGATTAGCTCCTAGAGAATCCAACTAAAAAGTTTGCATGTCAAGAAAAACATTGGACTTCAAAAGCTGCCTTGCCCAAAGCACCACATCTTCCACAATCAATATTTTTCTTGTACCATGAAGCAGCAATTAAACAAATAATGATTATCAGCAGCAACTCCACAGTAATAATTTACAGTTGTTCAGAAGCCATTAACTTGTGTCTCCATGGACTGAATAATTCTACAGAATAAAAATGCCCCACATTTTATCCTTCATATGGATAATTAACAAGCAAGCAGCTCACAGTGCTCAACACTAGTAAGGAATGGTTGGGACCAATTATCTGTAAAATTGAAAGAGAGTTTAAGAGAGTTTAAATTTATCTTAATCCTGTCAGAAGCAGCTTCAGAAACTTGTCCTACTACTTTAGCATGATTACACACATCAATTAGAAAATATAGAACTGATTACTTGATGAAGTCAAGAAATTTCTTCGTTCCTCCGCTCTGCTTTTATGGAAGTACTCCAGGAGTAGGACCAATGTTTTCCAAGTTCTTTTTCTAGAGGAACTGCCTTGAATTTTCTCATGTCCCAAGAGCACAAGGGAAACCTGGGTTCAGATGGTTTCCACTGGACCTATAACAAAGAAAGGAAAGAGCTTCTCCCCTGTATTCTGCCCACACTCCTCCCTGAGGTGCGCCTCAGTTCACAGTGAAATCTGTCTTGACTTTCCTTCCAACTGACATGACAAAGATCCTTGGCCTAAAGTGATCCTTCAAACCCTGTGTGTGCAGAGACACTGGCACTAGAGGATGGTCTCCTGCTGCAGGAAATTGCCAATGAGCTGCATCAGTCTTTAGCATTATATCTCATAGGGTGGTCTCTTCAGAAGGCTGCGTGAGCAGATGCATCTGTCTGCTGCAAAGCCACATTGAGCTATGGTGAATAAAAAATGGGCAAGAATGCAATAAAATATTTCAAGTAGACGGAGAAAAATTATCTGACTGCATATGAATTGGACACTTGCTTTCACTACATTTCCCTTTCTGCCATCCTGGCCTTCTTATTAATTTGTTCATCTCCTATGCCCTGACCTTTTGTCTATAAGTTTTTTTCGAATTTGGAAATATCATTAAGTATAAATGTGTACCATTTCACTGCATGAAAATACAACATAAACTTGTAGGCCTGCAAGAACTTCCCTGAAATAAATTTCATAATAAAGCCAGTGTGGAAGTCCAGGTAAGAGAAAAGGTGTCTAAAACTAATGTACAATAGGAAGATTTTCCAGTATTCCCTCACCCTAAATCTGTTCAATATTCAGAAGGCTGAAACGATTTTCTTTATGATGTAAATTGCATCCTACATAACAGGAAACCAAGTGAGATTTAATTCAGTTAATTTATAACACAACTACTATTTTGATAGGGAAGATAACATATTTCTCTATTCCTTATGATTTAGAGGAATTTAAATAGTGGAATTATTCATATACATGCATAATGTAGATGTTCAATAGATTTATCTTCTACCTAATTGTTATGCTTCAGATTGTTCTCCATCCCTAAAGATTATTCTTGAATTTATAGGCCCGGGCATACATGTTGGACTCTTTAAGTGGGAATAAGTTTAAAATTCACAGAAACTTTCTCATCAACTGTTTTGCAGATATTTTCTGTCATATCAGAAACATTCATTGACTTTTCAATGAATAGAATCAGAATATTACAATACTGGCCTATGTTTCATCTGAGGTCAACTGTAGCATGTTTACTGGAAGCAGAATTAGGAAATACTTTTGAAATTTAAAAAAAAGTAAAAGTTCTGTGGAATCAATCTACTCAGCCACAAATACCAGATCCTGAGCTGGTGAAGAGGTTTTGCAGACTGGGGCCAACTTCCTTAAAAAGCTTTACAGGAAATAGATATTTCTTGTAAAATGGAACTATTTTTAGGATTTTATTATTTAGGACTCACAGGCTTTGGTTTCTATTTCAATTATAATTAATTCAAACCCTTTCCCTTGTTTCAAGCACTGTTTTTTTCTTAGATGTAAGTTTTCTCTTATAATTTTCATTCCCCTCTGTAGGAGGAAAGTTGAGCTCAAGCACAGAAGGTTCATCAGCAGTCCACTAACCCCTCTCTTCTGTAAACCCTAAAATATCAAACTCCATGAATTGATTTCCTTTCATTCTCTGCTTGAGGCCTAACTGTTAATGAAGTTGCCAGGTCTGTTGAGATCCTAAAGATTTATTTGTTATACTGAATATAATGTCAAGACAGAGAGTTATTGGTTGCTTTCCCTGACAGTTTTATTCATGAAGCAGAATCCTGGAACTTACAGAAGCTTGGCCCACTCAATACATCATTCCTGAAACTTAGTTAAATGCTTAATGCAAACTTAGTTTAAAGGAGAACAATTGCCTTTAACATGCAAATACTTTATAAATAAATTGCCTTAAAGCATCTCTTAGTGTAGTTGTGGACTGAATTCCCTCTATTAACCCTTAATCAATCCAAACCACAGCAGTCAGTATTAGAAATGAGCCTTTAAATATCCTATCCTGTTCAGTTTGTCTCCCTTTCCCCTCTCATACTCACATTTGAGCTTTTCTACATCATGATAACTTTAAAAAACCCAACCCAAACCCAAACAACCTTGAAACTTAAACAAGAAATCAGTATGACTACCTTTTACCTGTATGACATGTCATAGTTTAGAAAAAAATTGCTTCACTATGAAATAAGCAGGAGAAAAATTATTGAGGTAGATGAGAAAGCTTTTAGAAACTGAAAACTCACCAGAATGTTTTCAAATCAAAGACAACACAATTTAAAATTTTGAGGAAAAACAAATGAAAGTCCTGAAATTAATGCAAAATTCTCTTTCTAGGTGGTGGTTTTTCTTTCTTAGAAGATCCATCCTGTAGAGAAAGCAATTTGTTCACTCCTGCAGAGTCTGATTTATGCACACCGTTGGAGTAGGAATTAGGTAAAGAAAAGCAAATTTTATTTCCTGAATCTCTTAATGAAAAGCATTTATTTCTTCAAAATCTGAATTTATCCATCAAAACCATAACATCCTGAACACCAGAAACATTTGAGATTTATTGGACCTGAGCTTCTAGCCTGAATTGAAGCAAGGATGTTTACATCTTCCAGCAGAACTTGGCTTTTCTATGGTGAGTTCATGCTGCTACAAACCCAGTCCAGTTGCTACAACCACCCAA
Source organism: Passerina amoena (assembly GCA_013401095.1). Lineage (NCBI taxonomy): Eukaryota > Metazoa > Chordata > Aves > Passeriformes > Cardinalidae > Passerina > Passerina amoena. Next base: position 1,530,841 of record WBNP01005432.1, read on the forward strand.
AGTGGTCTGCCCAGAGCAGACTTTGGATCTTTGGTCTCACAGGTAGCACTGGTGACACACACTAGATACCAGACAAGCTCTCACATCAATTTGATTTTTTCTTCTCCTCCTCAGTCCCCCAAGATGGTCAAGTGCTCCTGTTGGAAAATATTTGCCTGTGAACCTTAAAATACAAAAATTAGAGCAGAACCTACAAAACACATGAGTTTAATGGTACAATCTTGCCAGAATATAAAGGTAGGAAAGTCAACATTTATGGCCTCAGAAGTGGAAGATTCATGGCAGTGCTGAGAGGCAGAAAGGTTTTTACAGCTTTGGGAGTGTGGCATTACTCAGGGAAAGAGAAATAAATTCCCATAAAATCCTTCACACCCTTCCACATTGCTCTGTGTTCTGTATATGCTTTCTCTTGCAGCAAATAACAACTTAGAGTGTTTCTAAAAGACCTACTGTTTTTTGCTTTTCTCTTATTAAAAAAAAACTCTAACAAGTCAAACACAGAAGGAAAAATATTATAAGGACCATATTTAGGACAGAGAATAAGAATAGATTTAATGAAAACATTTTGCTGCTCTGTCAGTGTTCTGAGTGTAATTGCTACTTCACCAATGATTCCTTTGCTTAAAAAAGGGAGGTCTTGATCCCTTTTATCATTATAAAATATTCCTTCCACACACCTAGCCCCACCTGGTCTTACACAAGACCTGGTTCAGTAAGAATGTGGTGCTATTCCAGTTCCCAATCAGTGCATTTGCTCACTGCTCCCCAATTATTCTTTTGTTGCCATTTTCATTGATGCTTGGGACATTTGAATCCCAATTCCAAATTATCAAATTGTATTCATGCTTTCCCAGTTTTGTTTAAAAAAATCCCTGTTCAAAATCTTTTTCTTCCTATGCATCATTCACAAAATAGTTTAAAGTGTCTCAAAACAAAAAGCAATTTTAAGACCATATTGTCCCCCTACTTTCCCAAGAAAAGAAAAGCAAAACCCAACAAATGAAGAACAATTCACTTCCAGACAACTGGATTGGTTTTGGTTTTCCTTTCCCTGCTTTTTTGTACAGTTACAAAATGGAATATTGCAGCTAACCCTGGCCAAAGTACTGTGCAAAAACATCATCACCTGATCCTAAATACTATCCAGGAATATCACCTACAAACACATAACAGACATCCTTTTCTGTGAAAGCTCTTCTCTCAGTAGGCTCTAATATCTGGATTTGTCATTTGACAGGAAAAGCTGAAGATAGAACAAAAAATTATTTATTTTTTAATTAGATGATGGTTCAAATTCTCTCAGCCAAACTCAGTGCAGTGACAGAGTTATTATAAACATGCAAGACTGGCATCAGTAACATAACTGCAAGGATTCACAGAATACCTCACACATCTCCTATGAGACTGACTACTTATATTAGATAATGTAAGATGAACAGGAAGTCAATAAAATAGAGCAGAGTTCACAAACCAGGGAGAACCCCTGAATTTTCTGTTCAAGGTCGTGGACCCAGCCTGAGCTGCTGTTAAATTAAAGCTATCCTTTTGAGATGCTTAAATTATCTGTGCCATGTGGATGGGGACCATTGACAGCTGATGAGAAAATTACTTCTGTACCACCTCAGGGGAATTCCCACACCTATTAGACCTCAGTGGAAATGAGATAAGTTTGCTTTAAGCTCCTTCTGGGCTGTATGCCAGAGTTTGGCAGAATCCATAAAGGAAGCAGAGCTCCCAGGCCAGCAGTCACTTAGGCTTGGATTTGGTGTTTGACAAGGAATGCCTAAATGAGGCACAGGAGGAAAAATAAGTGCCTTGCTTTGATTAGATGAATCAGAGAGTACACTGTCTTTCAAAAAAGTAATTTTAAGAGACAAACTTCTCCTCATTTCCAAAGAATTGGTGAGTAAAATGATGGGATGGGGTGTGCAAGAAAAGCTGAGTCAGTAAGGAGCCCAAGGATATCAATTTAGCAGTCACAGGTTATGAAATATTCTGTAAGACTCTTATGGATCCTGATGTGTAATTTCTCAAGTGCGCATGACAGATGCATCATAAATAATAAACCAATGCATAAATGTAGCTTATATCTTGGGGGATAGTGCCACATTCTTTTCAGTCATAGGTCATTAGCTGTCATCTTAATTCCTAGGACTGGGGTCTTCAACGTTCCTCAACACTGGCAGTCCACTTCTACATAAATAATGCTGCACTCCTGCAATTTGCTGGGTTTTCCAGGTAACAGAGTGTAACAGAGGAGAGCAGCTGTTCTTAATTGTCTCACAAGAAGCAGGGAAACTGTAACTTTACTGTAACTTTGTGTGAGCGTGGTGGTCCCACCCCAGCCGATGCCTGGGCCTGGGTGCAATCTCAGAAGCTCCTGCTAAACCCTGACTGAAGCCTCTGAGAGATGAAGTGTCCCTTGACCACACCAGTCAAGCCATGAGATCTGGATCTTACCAGCAGCTCTTATATCACCCTGTTTATTCAAGTTTTTTCTCAGCCTTCTGATGTTTACATTCTTGTAACGAACTTTCTCACACACTTTATGTAAATAACTTATTGTTTTGCATTCTTTTGTGGAGGAGGAGAAATTTGATGGACTGTTGGTTTGTCCAGTGTCATTGGAGAGGTGGCACTGTCACCCCCCAATCCACTGTCACTTTTGGAAATCTATAAATGTTGGAGTCAGAAATTAAAGGCCCTCTTTTTTATCTTGGAGAGTTGCATGTACGCATCATTTTATTTCATGTTCTTTAGTGACACTCTTGGGTGGTGCAGATGGGAACAGCCAGGAGCAGCAGCTGCCCAAACAAGGCCAGCCTTGAGCAGTTATCCTCTGCAGCCCTGAAGCATTTCCCCGAGTCACAGCGCCACTGTTACAGCCCAGCTACTGCACAGGTTATGGCCAGGATGGAAACTCGCTGCTGACCAAAGTCAGGCACCCTGTGACCTATGAACAGTGCTCCTGAGTGAGGCCCTTTGAGCTCTCCTGGGCCTCATGGGCTTCTCCAGCACCTCCCTCTGAGTGAAAGACCTCCCAGAGATCGTGGTCCCTCAAGCTCCATGATACTCAAAGGACCAGCTGTTACTATTTTCTGAAAAATTCCTTCACCAGGATTTTTCTCCTGAGAAGCTGAGAAGCCTCAGAAAAGAAATGTAAACAATAATTATCTGATTGCTTGGAGTGTGGTCTGGAGGTTGCTTACCAACAGGTGCATCTTTGATTGGTTCCATGGGAATTGTTTTTGCTTAATGACCAATCCAGCTGTGTTGGACTCTGGTCAGTCACAGGTTTTTATTATCATTCCTTTCTAGCTTTCTGATGTATCCTTTCTCTTTCTTTAGTATATAATTTCTTTTAATATAATATCATAAAATAATAAATCAGCCTTCTGAGAACTTGGAGTCAAATCCTCATCTCTCACCTCGTCCTGGGGACACAACAACACCACAGCAACCAACAGTGGTAATGAGGCCAAGGCTGATACCACCAAAACCACCCCCTGACCCTGCCAACTTCGTGTTCCTACAAGAGTAATACATCTCCTGAAGCTGTTCTGTCTCTCCCTTCTTTGCAGCACAGCTTCCTTTTAATAACCCCTGAAGAGAATCTGGATTTTCTCATCTCTTTCAGCTGTCACAGAGCACATTGCTACGAGAAAATCCTACAGCCAAATCCCTACTTGTTTTAAACCTCTTCAAACTGGACTCAACACAGATGTGTGGGTATTCCAAGCACTCAAACTGCTTTTTCTCTGAGCATTCTGGCTACGTGGTAGAGCTGGTCTAGTTTAAAATTCCCCAAGTCTTATCATGTTGTCATGCTTGCTAAATTTTTTGTCTTGACAAGGATGGCTTGCCTTCAGAAAAAGGAATTCACAAGATATTCCTAAAGTCCCTTGAATGATCCAGGTCTTCTTTCCACATCCTCCTGGCTAAGTAGGCTATCCATGGTGCCTTCCTCACTTGTGTTCATAGCTTTTAACTCTCCTTGCACAGAGATCAATGGGCTCTGAACTCTGGCATTAACTCCACCAGGGTCCTGGAAACTGGCTGATGAGAAGAAAAATTCCTTTATGAATCTCCTTTGCTCACTCCCCACAGAGCTTGGATTACATAACCCACAGGACTGTTCTGATCATAAAATGACACAAATATTGTTTTGCTTGTGCCTTGTGTTCTCCTGGTGAAACACAAGGCAACAGAACTCCAATTAAATGTGAGTGATGTCAGTCACATAGTTCTGCCAAGACACCTCAAGCTACCCAGCTAAATCTTACTACTTATTAGAGCAACTATAACAATCATTATCTTCATCATCAATATATTTATATCCTTATTTTAGCTTGTTTTCCTCAAGGCAGAGTTAGAGGTCTTCCTTCAGAGTCTTCTGTTAAGCCTGGGTTTACTAAGGCTCTACAGAAACATTTTCATTTCAGGTAAGGGCATTAAAGGTTTACATGTGGCTTTTCTTTTTGCCTTAAATTTATCTTTTATTAAAAAAACCACAAGAAGAAAGCAGTGGAAGAACACTACAAAAATGCTACAAATGCTTGCCTCGTGGGGTCTCAGCTGTCACCTGACTATGGATTTTCAAATGACAAACAACAACTTGCAAGTGAAAATAGCATGTCATTTCTCCTCTCACATACCTCTGGGTAAGTGGAATTGCCATTAAAAAATAAAAAAAGTCAAGGTTATTTGTTTTCACTTGGCAGCAGGAACTAAAAGCACATGGATGCTGCTGTCCTGAGGGGTGTCTTGGACTGCCCCACAGTGGTGTTTCTGCCTGATTGAAGGGGACACTTGCAGAGCTATAGACAGGGAAAGTCAAGCTCAGTGAGCAAACATCAACAGATATTTCACATTTGATCTTAAACTTAGGTAAGGGATAAAGGAAATTAAATCTATTCCCAGGTGTTGCTGATGACATTCACCAAATGATCAGTAAAGTTGCACATTTTTCCCATCAGCCAGCTATAAACATGCATGGGCAACATCTTCTCATGGAACAGATTTCCTTATGTAAAACACACTGATCACTGATAATCCCAGAGATCAAAAATGTTCCCATATCCTCCTGGTTGAAGGGAGCTAATTTCCACCTGTGAGACATCTGTCATCAGATGCCAGGACTGCAGACAGTGTGAAAGAGAAGAGAGCTACTAAATTGTTCAGTTGTGTCATAATGGTCCTTGGCTGTGTCTATATATTCATCAGTCATCTGCTGAGCTGTGTCTTCTCACTGTCTCCCTCAATGTTCACCTCCAAGTGCTCAAGTACAAGGCAGGATCAAGATGTAAATGAGCCAAACTTCATTTCAATTTGAATCTTCTACATCTCAACCAAAGGGAGAAAAAAGACTTTAATATTTTAATAATCCTGGTTGCCCTTCTGCTCGTGATCAGTCAGGCTTCCCACAAATGAAAAGCCCCTGTCTCCTTGCCTTCAGTTCCAGGCCAAGCTGGAATCCATTGGGGTGCTCTAAATTGTGTCAGCTGCCATCTCCTTTGCCATTACCTGCACTAGAAACTCCAGGGGAAAAGATATAAAGAACCATCTCTCCTGCTTCTGGTCTCCTTGAATTTCACCACTCTAAGAGAATAGTTAGTTGAAACCAGCAAAAGTGAAAAAATCTTCCCACAAGACCTGCAAGAGTAGGAAGGCATAAAAAACTCTGCTCTAGTGGCAGGCATCACTTTAGTTTCTTCTGTATACAACTGATGAAAGAGAAGAAAATGAATCTTTGTAGAGAGCCTGCAGAATACATTTAAAAATGTCATGTGAATATCAATTTGCTTTGTTCATATTCCTTTTTGTTTGCATTTCCCAAATACTCCAGTGAAAAAGCTTTCCTAGCACAAGTCTTTGCAAAGATTTAATATGGTCTGCTCAAATTGGAAATGAGGAATAGTACACTCAGATATGGGGTTCACTTTGCTTTTGGTTATAAGTCATTTGAAGTGAGGGCAGGAAAGCTGCCACATGCATTCTTCAAATGAAAATTCTTAATTGAGCTTTTTTGAATGGCAGAAAAATACTGACTTCTAAAGCTAAATTGGAATGCATACAAATAATTGAGTAATGCATAAAGCAGAGAAGAGTGGATTGAGAGAATTAGACAAATGGATACACTTCAGAATGAAAAGTACAACTTTTTAAGTGAGATGGGTAAAACCCTGCTTCCTTTGTTTTGTGTGATGTTTACCAAATACTGAACTGTCTATGCTGGCTGCCCTTAACCTTTCTTGGAGAGGAGCATTTGTGTGTCCTGAGAGCTGTGGCTGTGACAACCTCAGGTTTCTTTTCCTTATTTAGGATGCTAAATAGGATAAAGGACTTACACTTGTGGCAGTGGTCATTTCCTGACCCTCAGCTTGATGTCATACCAGGCAAGACTGAGAAATAAATCACAGGCAGGCACACCATGCTTTAACTCTGCCCAGAGTCCCCAATTAATTAACCTAAAGTGAAAGAGTCCACAGAGCCTCTTGTCAGTCTAACTTGCATGAGAAATTCTTCCCTAGCCTCCAAAACTTGCAAACAAAGAAAAATACCAATAGGATTTGTAAGCACAAGCTCAAGGGAGCGTGCTCTTTCATCACCATAAAAAAATCATTCCTCTTTGCCATAAGGGATTTGCCAACAGGGGAGTGCAAGGAGTTATCAAGACCCATCACCCACAAAGCAAAATCTGACTCCTTTGTGCTCAAATCCCCCAAGAAGGAAGGTGATTATCACTGAGAGCATCTCCAGCCCAAAGGACAGCGAGGGAAGAGCGAGAGCGGCTGCTGAAGCAGTGCCTGGGTGGGACCTGCCTTGCTCAGCTGTCCAGGGACAGGGGCACACCTGGAAGGAGAATCAGAGGCTCTGAGAGAGATCTGATCATAGGCACCCTTGAGTTAAAGGCTGTGCTGGAAGTGAGCACCACTGCAAGCCAGGTTGCTCTGGAGAACCTGCAGGAAATTCTCTCTGTGTGCAATGCTCATGGACATGGAGACAAAGCTTCCTGCCTGAGTCACTGCTGGGCCATGCAAACTGTTCTCTCCATCCATCCACTGCCTGCCATCCATCCATGCACAGTTCAGCAGTCATGGATGGTGACTCTCATCTCACTTTTCTTGCCCTTGAGCGCCAGCATTGGATGCTTCGTGTTGCTCTGTGTGCTCCTGAGCCTAAAGGGACAAATTTGGGGGTATTTTAATCAGGAAACACATCTGCTACAGTCTGTTAGAGCCAAACATTTACAACTGAGAGATTGTTTTGACTTCAGAAGAGTGATTGAGAGACAGAAAAATGAATTGTGACTTTAAATTTAGCCTGAAGGAAAAAAAAACCAAGCAAGGGAAAATGTTGATTTTTTGGGGAAATCTCATTTCACTGGAGACTTAAGGCTTGATAGGGTCTGGAACCTTGGCTTTCCCCACAGAAAGGAATATGTCCAATGGAGCAGAGTTGTGCTCAGTGAACATGGGGCCTTTGTGAGCGGAAACTTCGGAGCCTGCATTGATTTCCTACAAGAGACTGCAGTATTCCCTCATGTTAAAGTTAATTCTGCTTGATACTGTTTATCTGGCTAAGACACATTGACATGGGACATTTCTCAATATAAGGAGACTCAGAGTCCGATTTGTGACCACTTTCAGAGAGGATTCCTGCATCACTTGGCTGAGAAAAGGCAGGGAGAGGAGGCAGCCCTGTGAGATTTGCCTGCCATTAATAACACTCAGCATTTCCAGGTGTTGTCACTGAATGTCACTCTGACAAATTCCCCCAAGAAACCTCCCTGTCTGACTGACACCAGCACAGATGAGACGTGTAATGTGTAACAATGTGCTCGGGAGGTTTTCCCGCTCAGCTTCCCAGCGCCGCATCTGCTTCCACAAAGGCAGCTCTGCTCACAGATCTCAGAGCTGGCACACAAATGGCTTGCATCTTTCATATTTTCAACAGAAGTTTTTCCTTTCTTGCTGTAATAGGCTCAACTATCCCCACCCACCACTACTGCTACTCCAAGGAGCTGTTTTATGACTAACTCCTCTTCAAGGGGGTGTTGAAACAGAGATCAGATGGTGAGGCTTAGAGACAAGGACCACAAGCCTTGGCAAGCAGAGAATGAACCCCTAAACATTTCTGTGCTTAAATTCAACACAGAGTACAGGGATGAAAGGCAAAAAGTGCTGCTTCTTGCCATCCTACTTCTCCCCGCTCCACTTGTGTTTTCCTCTGTTCTGTAAAATTACACTTGAAAATCTTCTGGACAGAAAAAGAAGAAGTCATAATTATGAATCCTGTTAACAGAACATGAACATCCATTCACACAAATGCTACCCTTCATTATATACATGTGCTTCTTACTTTTGTTTTTGGTTCTTGGTAAGTGGTATCAAATACACTGAATTTCTTCTATCCTACCTTTTAATGCTATTTTCAAGCACTCAGCTATCCTGTAAGAGCAGGCAAACAATACATTTATAACAAATCAATACTTTAAAAGTAAAATATAGCATTTATGTTGAACCTTGTGTCAAAAAAAGAAGAAAAAAAGAAAGCATCTATATTTTTTTCAATGTTATTTTAATGAGTAAAAGAGGTTTGGGCTCTTCAGTCCTTCAGAATAGAGAGGTAGCATAGAGGAATTTATCAGGTAGCTGTCAGACAGCCCTGTTTTTGTAATCAACAGGTGAAGGACCAGTGGAACTGTCACAAAGCTTAATTGACTTCCTGGACTGAGACATTCATCTGTTGGGAAGTTAAAGATGAATGCCTGGAGCAAGGCCTGAGTTTCTTTTCATGAGTCTAAAATGAAATGTCTCCTGCTATGACATCAGGAAGGACTCACTCCATAAACAAACCACTAATATCATATCACTAATATGCCACACCACAGCCCAGCACAAGTCCTAGCGGAACTGTGGCTAATAATTAAAAATCCCATAAATGAAGTTCACTCAGCAGTTTTAATTCATACCAGGTCATCAGAACACTCCAAAACTTAAATGCTTTAATCACAAGTTGCCCTGCAGCTCTCTAATTAGCAAGGGTTCATGGAATGAGCTGCTCTGCAACAGGACACATCCCACAGTGGCCCATACTTTGAGTGGGAAGGTAACAGACACATTTAATAGCACAAATTAACTGGATGGTAATGAGGAAGCCTCTCTGTCAGCAATATCACAAATTAAATTATCTGCTACCTCACTAGTGATGAGGAATAATTGAGAAAGCTACACAATTGCTTACACATAAACCAGCACCAGATCAGCTGAAAGATGCCTGTCCTGGAATCTCTTTGGCACAGCAACGTTCATTCCCTTAACTCTGATACCATTTGTTTGCAGGTAAACCAGATCTTCAGCATTATCTTAATTAAGCTTTTAAAATTTAATTTCCTTTTTCAAAGCAGAGTATCTTGGGCACTACACAGTGAGTTTTCATTAACAATGCAGCAGCTCCAACAGAGCATTTCTAAGCTGAGCAGGAAACAACAACAAAAAGGGCTGATGGCCCTGGGGGGTTGAGGGACAGAGGAGCACCTTGCAACACACATCTCTCAACAGCCACCCTAAAACACATTTTGATTCCCCAGAGGAACTCAGGCACTAAGCAAGTAAGCTACAAATTATGTTTTAAGGCTGCATATTTTATTTAAATTAAACTTCCGGTTTGTAGGCAAATATTAAATACTGGAAATACTTACATCAAGAGTTCTTTTCAGATTGTTTTTTGGTTTAGTGGGGGTTTTTGACATTTTAAGATTTAACTGAAATTAGACACTGTTGCCTTTCTCTTTTTTTGACTTTGAAAACAACTGATGAGACGAGCAGATTATTTTCCTGTAATTAATTAAAACAGAGGAGGATTATCAACTCTTGTAGCTCATTCACAGAGATTCCAAGATCACTCTTGGCAGCTCAGTAATTATTCATATTAACTACAGATGCAGTACCCTTATTTGGCACTTGCTAGAACTGCAAATTGAAAAAGAAGCGAGACAATGAGCAATGTAAATAGGTAAAGTATGATGGAATTTTAAAATTTTTATAAAGTGCAATGAATCTTTGGTTTCAATCAAGACTGAAAAATGAGAAATATTAGTCCTCTCTCCTCACCCTGTGCATGTGATTTTGGATCTTTTAGTTAACTGCAGAAAGTATAATATCCAATGCATCATAACTGGGAGATAAACCAGCAGCAACTGAGCTTAAAATGTCACAGCTCACAAAACACAACAATGATGAGCAATTGCAGATAAGGTTTGTGTGTATCATGTGTTGGTGCTTTAACTTCTGCACTTGAGATATTAGGCAATCTTTTGCAGTTCACATATTGTAACCAAGCATACAAGTGAAAAGCAGCTGGGCCAGCAATCTTTTGGAAAGCAAAACACAAAAATGCTGCTGGTGATCTTCCAACCCTCTGTTAATGCAAGTGATGCTAAAATAGAGATACAAAATAATGCAAGTTTGAGCAGTTTCAGTCAACAGGGTAAGCCTAACGATGATAGAAGTCTCAGAGTAGTAATACACTCTTTTCAATTTGGGTTTTCAGGATTTACTGGAGAAATAATGTTTTAGCAGTCCTGGGCACCTGGAGCATCAAAATACATACATATAAATGTGTCCAGTCAGGGCAAACACGCTGGCATTACGTTTTTTACAAGGTGAAAAACTCAATAAACAGGGAAAGAACTAACACAGGGCTCTCAACACCACCTAAGATAACAAGGAAAGGTAATGACCATGGAAGACATAAGTAATTTCACCCAGTGGTGCTGGACAAACTGCCTGGCCATAATTTAGGGAAGATTACTGTTTGGTTAGATGCACTAAAGTTGAAATACCACCTACAAATAATCCATACATTCCTTCTCCCTGCTTAGTATGGAGATTCCTGCAATAGTCCTGATTTCATGGAACTATATTTCTTTCTATGTGAACAGCAAGAGATATCACCTTAAATATTGGAGTACTTTTGAGAAAGTTCTTTCCTGTTCACAAATAATTCACAGATTACTTCTGCTGAAAAGAAAAGCTATTCTACAATAACTACTTTGCAAAGTAATGAAACTAGGCAGGCACTGGAAGAATATGACAAAATTTATTTGGTTGAATCATGTCTGGAAAATTTCAAAGATCTTGAATAAAAATGAGATCACTCAAATAGCAACATTTAAGTGAAAGACAAACCATATTCAAATATTCTATATTAAAACTGAATTATAATTTTCCAATCAGGGAATATATTATAATATTACATTTTGCAGTAAAATTTCCTAAAGCTTGAAAAATATAACAGAAAGCAAGATGGAAGGGAAAACGTTCATTTATCTAAATTATTTGAGGTTTGTAAAGTATCCCAAATATCACAGGTAGAAACAAAAGAACTTCCAAATATCCAAATAATTCTGAAAGTCATTTTAAATTCAGTAAAAAGCAGTTGTCATGTTTTGGCATATATTATTGAGTTTATAGCCAAACACACAAAAAACCACCCAATGATGAACCTAGGTCAGTAAGCTTATAAGGCCAGTAGTCTGCCAATAGATAATTTATTTACTTTACAACATAGCTGGCTGAAAGTAATTTTCCTGTGTTTGCATTTTTTAAAGATAAAAAACTTTCCAAAATATGTATCCATGCTCCTAATAAAGCAAGACTTCCATATTCTGCAATCCTACTTTGATGGGGGGAAAATCCCAGGTCAAATTCACTGTTCTGTGCATCCATAGATCTGTAGCTGGTCCTGATTTCTACCAGCTTTGGTTTGAGACTTGTTCCCAGGTGAAACAAGGACAACTAAATCAAAAGTACAAAAGCTGTTGTTCTCCTGCACACAATGAAGCTTTGATTAAATGCTTGCCAATGCTGCAAGCAAAGACAGGCCACAGGATACAAAACAATTTCTGCCATAGCTGCCCACCTTCTCCTGCCCTGAGCTACACACATGGAGTTTACAACCATTATTGTTTGTTTCCCTAAGAAAGGATCTGATTTGGCAAAAAGTCCATGACCTTGGTGACCCACTGTTACTCAAACACGGGCCAATGAATTGACTTTGTGTCAGTAGCACTTCTTTCTAACAAATGGTTATAATTTGCCAGAAACCTTTAACATCTACACAGCTCCAAAGAAATCGAATCTGTAACTTCCTTTTTACATTTCTTAGGCAAATCATCAAAATGTAACCCCCTGCTGCCACACTGAAGAACAGCTAAGTACAGGCCAAGAACAAAGGAATTGTGTTTCCAAGGCTGTGCACGGTCCCCTTGTGTGCACTGATTGCTGCAGCCTGTCACCTCCTGGTGATATGAGAAACAAGCTGCACTGCAAAGAAAACCGCACAAATACAGCTCTAATGCACGGGTTTTGTCTGAAAGGCTGTGATATTCTACTTAAACTGCAATAGGCCCTAACAATGAGAACATTTAAACAGCTGGTAAGGTCCACACATGTTACTGGTCACTGAATAAGCATCAACATCTCAGAAAACTACACATTCATAATGGTTGACTGGAAAGTCAGATTTTATAATTTAAATAGTACGTGTCAAACAGCTGAATTTTACGAGTCTTCTTCACATTTAAAAAGACTTTTCATTCCAAACCATTTTTAAAATATAAACCAGTACTTAATAACAAACTCTTGTAGTCCAGCATGTTACCACAAGAAAGACTTCAATATTTTACAGAGTTGTCAGATTTGCAATATACAAAATTGAAAGTAAATTTAGCCTTAAACTCTAAGTGGCAGCTGACTGCATCCCCTAAGAGACTCTCTACACCTTCTGAATGCTGTTGTCACAACTCAGATCAAGCTGAACTCAAGATTCATCCCAAATTCTTTTCCAGGTAACAAGAAGAAAGTTCTCCTCCCCATTAGCCCCCAGTGACCAACCAAAGGATTTCTCACCAATTAGCAATGTGAATTCCAGATGAGTGTATTTAGGTGCACGGTGAGATCATTAACCTGATTGTGCCACCCTCTCTTGTTTTCAAGCTTCCCACTAATCTGTTGCTAATAGATACAGGTGCCAGAATTATTGCCTGCAAAGGCTTTTCCTTATGTTTGAAGTAATTTGTGTGGTGCTGCCATTTATCCCTCATGTTTCTAAGGTGCCTTTTATGCTAACATGGGGAAGCCACTACAAACAATTTGTACCTCCATGGAAGGAAGTGCCAGTGCCTCTGGTTGCCTGCCTGCTCCCATCTGTGGAGCTGGCTCCTTCCAGAGCCCTGTGGTTTAGGTAATACCTCCTGGCACAGTGGAGGATCCTGGATTTTGAGCTGTGGGCTCTATGGCCTCCTCCAGAGGAAATCCTCTCCCCTGCACTAAGCTGGCAGTGCTGTTTGAACACAGAACTTACACCCAGTGTGAAAAGCTTTGGTGTGCAGCCCTGCCTGGAGGGACCTGCTGGCAGCAGCGCTAAAACGCAGCTGCAATAAGGACAAGTCTGTAGCTGAGTGAAAATGCTCCTTTATTTATCCATGTTATGCTACAGGGATGCTGATGAGGACATGGACCTTGGGTGATCTGGCTCCGAGTGCCAGCAGGGAGGGCTCAGCCAAAACTCTCAGAGCTGGTGCTCTCTGCAGGCAGCGCAGACCAGAGTCCTGCACAGTCCCACCACCCAAAGCTGTTTCCAAAACTTCTCCCCTCCTGCAGGCATCCTCCAGGGCATCTCTCCCAGAGCCTTCTCACTCTCCTGCCCCAAAGGACAACTCAATATTATCTAATTAAGACTGGACACTTCATGTGGCCTCATGACTCACTATAACCCAGTTTGACTGATTTGTTCTTTCCTGGATGGTTATGGCACAAGCAGCGTTCTCTGGACACATTCTTTTCTTCAAGTCCTGCCACACGTCTGTTAGCTGGTTCTTTGTATTACTAATGATTCTAAGCAACACCTTGAGGCAAATCTTGATTAGCATGTTAATTAGGAAATTCCTAGCAGGCACTTTGGGTGACAGCTTACTCCCAATCACCAAGAATAAAAAACGTGTTCAGATTGAGACATCAGGTTGAATTACAGAGATGGACGCACTGGAAATGCTGTCAAACAAATAAAACTCCCAGTTCCTTTCCCTGAATTCCAGAATGCCAGCCCTTAAAAAGCAAATGTTGTACAAAGCAGCCGAGCACTGGTTCCCCAGGCTGCCTCCTGTGCCTCTGTTGGACTCCCTGCCATTTCTTTACAGACACAGGACTGGGGGCTTGGAAGAGCCAGGTTAGCCCAGAGCTCTGAGCACTCCTTGCCAGCTCAGGCCTGATCCAGGCTCAGCTCAGGGAAGGTTATGGGAATATTCCCAGACAGTGTTGCAGGCTTTGAGTAATGTCCAAAAGGGCAGATTATGAAACAAGCACTCTCTGCTCCTCTGGCAAATACCACTCACAGAAAAATATTTCTCTCCTCTACTTCCCCCTTATTCTTCCAAAACAAACACAGGGCTGAAAATTAAACCAGTCCCGTACTGGTTTAAATGCTGTTTATGTAGCCTTAAAAAAACCCCAACATATATTTACAATTTTCCACACTGCTGTTGTGGAGCTAAGCTTCATTCAGTACAAATCCACTGCACTAGCACCAGTGATGAAACACGCTTGTAGCAAGAATCAATCTCCAGCAAAGTGAAGAATGTTGATTTTTTTTATTCTACATTGGTTAGTGAGAAAGGGAAAGTGCCCATCACTGGTCTCAGTTGAATTATTTTTCTTTTCAATAAGATTTTCTAAATATGAATGAATTCTTAAAGTGCCTCTCTCACATGATTTCCTACTGAACAGTGCTTTAATCTGGAATTAATTTCAGTATTTTCTATGGGCTACACTAAGTGCAAGGACCTTTACAGATAACTAAGCAGTAAGATTGGGCAAAATCTGAACAATCCCAGGTAACTACCCTAAGACATAGGGGAAAGTTCTTAACCCTGGAAACAATGCCTTGTTTGTCAGTGCTGCATCTCCAAAGACTTTAGCTAAACTAGGGCTGAAAGTTGTTTCCATAACACAGTGGCAGGTGAAAAGAGATCCAGCACCCATCTCACCATTGCACTCCAAGGATGGTGATGCCAACAGGTGTTAACTCTGCCAGCATTGCCAAAATCAGAGCTCCAGAGCTCCAGGACAGTGCTCTTTGCAGAGGAGATTAATCTCATTTATCAAAACCCACCTGGAGTAGGGACATCTGCCAACCAACAACCCTTCCTCATCCCCAGCCCCCTCCACAAGGGCAGCTTGGTGGGCACCTTCCAATAGTCAGATACAGCTTAGGAGCTGAGGCTAACCTGAACTGCCATTGGTGTGCCAGAATCGAGCTGGCTTTAGCAGAGAAGGGGTGAAATCAATAAAATCTGGAGTCTTCTCCAGTGGATCCCAACCATAATTCTCCCTGCTTGCCTTTTGGTCACATTTTTTTCCACTCTAATCTCGATGTGGATGAGGTCAACACAAAAGTGGCTGTGTCAGCTCTAACTCACTGTTGAGACATGAGGCAGAAGAGCATTCAGGCCCAGAAATCTCCTGCAGTAAAATCCTGGAACTCTTTGCTGGTGTCTAGCTCAGCCCATAAGTTCTCCTAGTGGCAGTAAGTTATTTGACACAAAGCTAAGGGTACAAATCCAGATGCAGATTTGTGTCCAGGCAAGTGAGGTTTATTAAAAAGCAAGAAAAGAAATGTTCATATTCAGTCTGAATGTTTAGGATGGGCATTGGTGTTCTATCACTGTTCTACTGCTTCTGTCACCAATTTAAATCCCCTGGTAAGTAAAAGCATTGGGTGAGAGCAAGCAGAGAATTTACATTTCCTTGATTTTTTCTTTTCTTGTGCTTGGAGAAGACTTAAAGCACACATTCAGGAGACTTACGAATAAGTTTGGAGAGTCAGTGGAAAAATGAAAGGCATCAATAAAAGAGGCACAACAAGGCACAAAAGGGGGGAAGAAGAAAGAGGGAAATTAAGCACACAGTTATCTCACTCCAGCCAATATGGAATACTGGAATATAAAATATGGAACTGTGAAAAAATAATAGTTGCTTTGCCAAGAATGATCTACTAAGAAAAGTAAAGGTGAAAAGATACCATAGTTGGTCCTGAAGCCTATAGCAAAACTCTCAGCCCCACAGAAAGATGTTCCCACAAAGCAAAAGCAGGTCATTCAAATAAACTGTTTAAGAAATTCTTCTACTACTGCTAATTACATGTATGTGTGGTATTCCTTACATAGCTGCAATAAGATGTAAAGCTGTAAAGTTAATGGAAATTCTAAGTCTAGGAAAAAAGAAAAGCCATAAAGAAAAATGCAAAATCTCCAATTTTATTTGATTAAGAGAAAGGAAACAGAATCATAATTTTATCTACATTAGTTATTTTCTTCTTTGAAAGTAGTATTTAATTACCTTTTCAAGAGTGAAAAATGTATTATGCATAATTTATTTATGAAACAGAAAATACTACTGGGCAGGTCTGTGTAATAAATAAATAAATAAACCTGTACATTGTTTATCTTAGAATGATGACAAATATAGGAAATATTTGAGACAGAGCTGTTCTGCATGTTAAGGTATTTACATTTACTGTTTGCCTGTAAACATTTCTAAAGTAGGAAAAACTAAC
Source organism: Passerina amoena (assembly GCA_013401095.1). Taxonomy (NCBI): domain Eukaryota; kingdom Metazoa; phylum Chordata; class Aves; order Passeriformes; family Cardinalidae; genus Passerina; species Passerina amoena. Next base: position 1,547,458 of record WBNP01005432.1, read on the forward strand.
ACAGCAGAATTACAAAACATCAATATTATTGACTTTTTACCAGAAAGGTATTTACATACAGTTTCTGATGTGTACCCACTATAAAAACCACATCTCTTTAATGCAGATGCAAAGGAAAAGTGTGTTTTGTAGAGGTAAGAAGTGGAAAATGCATGCAACATTCTACATATTCATTGAAACATAGCTCCAGGGGATACAGAAATACATAGAATATAGGCATTGAACCTGTATACTGAAATAAATTTGAAATAACATAATTTGAAATCCTAATTAATTTTAGACTGCATCTGAAAGAACTGAAATGCAGCAGTAATATAATTTTCAGCACTGAGGATTCAGTCATTACTTATTCAGAATATTGCCCAAAACATCATTTTTTGTCCCTCTGCAGCTCCCTAGATTTCCAGATTTTTCTTATTTTTCCTCAGGGTAGAGAATAAAACAAATGACAGCAAAAGAGCAGACATTTCCTCCTCTACCACCAAAGCCTGAGAAACCTGCATAAAAAAAATGAGAAATATGGTTTTGCCCTTAAGAGTTTGCTATTGTTTTCTTGATCTCAGATCTCTCTCTGAAATGTGGAAAATGGAAGGGTATTTTATTCAGATTACTAATTTCATGTCTTTGATAAGCTCGATGGGAAGCTACAAGAAAAAGGCAGATGGAATAATGCCTTTCTTGAACACAAGGGGAAAGAGTGGAACCTAAATTTCACCTAGGCCATTCATTCATTTTTATGTTGCAATTCTTAACAAAGTGGGGTTTTTCCAAGCCGTGCTTCACATGCTCTTTGTGAGAGCAGCCTATTAGTGTCAAACTGTAATAGCATCAAATTAGGTGATGTGAGCACTCAGGCCCTTAAGCCAAGTATTTTTTTATTGAGGCAAGAATGAGTGTGTGGGATGAATCATGCAGCCCCAAAGCACGTTGGTAATCTTGGCTTTATCTCTTCTGTTGCACTGCTGTACTGAGGAGAGGCAGACAAGATAAAATCCTTGATATGTGTGGCCCAGAAGCACAGAAGACCCAGGTGACTCCACCCCTGCCAGGGAGATGTGGGCTCCAAATGTGCCTGGGAGCATCAAAGAGCCAAAGTGAGGAGACTGCCAGCTTGATTTTACAGAGAACATGCACCATGTTCTGTTTGCAAAAGCTGCTTGGGTCCAACCCAAACCCCACAGGAACAGGTGGAAATCTCCTCCTGCCTTCAGGAGGCTTTGGTGAACACAAACAGCATTGCCTCCAGCCTGGTTTCCTGTTGAGAGCAGAGTGGATTATCCAGTAGTTTAGCATTCCTGAAGATTTCCCCTTGTTTCAGTATTAGATTTACATAGAAACATGTGGATGAGAACACTGTCATCATCCCCTCAGAGTGGGGATTATTTTTCCCTATACTTTAAGACTCTCAAGAGCAGCCTCCTTTCACCAGCAAGGTTAATAGGTACCCATGTTCCACAAATTTTATACTTAAAAGATTCCAGTAAGGGAATGATGGTAACACTTTACACAGACAGCAACACAGAGCTGCAGCATGTTTGGCCAGCATCCTCATTTGGTTTTAATTAGTAGAGGGAGAAGGGAAAAATCCTGATTCTTTGACAGCACTAGATCACACATAAGGACAATCATGTTTATCAAGTCACATTTTAATTTATAGACAGTGACTTGCAGTTATTTGAATACACTGCTAATTATTATATATCATGAAATAACTGTCAGTGTGAGTGAGACTGTGTGATTGCTAAGACTGGATCAACAAAATGCACCTACTTAAGTTTAAGGAAAGCTCTTGTTTTAACTGAACATGTGCATGTACAACAACCTTGATGAAATTCTGTAATAAAGAATATTCTTTAATTGTCACTGTAGCCATTAGAGGTTCTATAGAATGAAATATTGGTAATGTCCTTGACTTTGTTCTGCAGAAAATTTAAGAATTATCCTTCATGTTGCTGCAGACCAGCTCCAGAAGCCTATTGAAGTTCTCTTCCTTGTTGGCATATATGCCTTGTTCTGTTTTCTATAATTACCATGCCTCTAGTATACACTCAAATACACTAGAGACAAGAACAGAAAACATAAAATATTTAATGCTAAACCTTCAAGGTGAGTACACACACAGGGATATGCATAAATCCCGTGCTTCTTATTAAAAACTTGTACCTACATTGTTATTTTAGACTGAGCACCTACAGAAGAACATTTCCTTACATCTTAGCAATGCTTCGGGGGCCATAAGCAAAAAAACCCAACAACAACAAAACCCACCACAAACCAAATAAACATGAAAGTTACCTTCCAATTTCAACCTTACCTAGAGCAAATGCAGCAAAATTCTTATTTCCTAGGCAGGGGTCACTTGCCCGGCATTAAAAAGCAGCACAATATTCCAGCAACAGATAACATTTGTCTCTCAGGATATTGTAAGATATTAAGAGTGATTAAGGAGCCCCCAACTAGGTACAATCTATGCCAGGGTTGACAGAAAAGCAGCTGCCCATTCAGAGCCAGCAGTGCTGCGTTTGAGGCCCTGGTGGTTGCACTGTCCAGCAGATATTGAATGAACAACTATTAATTACAGCATTTATTTGTGCCCATGTTCTTCCCAGTTGGAATACAGCTCAGTGCACTTCTCTTTGCAGAGAGCACAATGGATTTTAATAGACTAAAGGGAAAGACAGAGCAAGAAATTGGGATCCAGTCACAGTTCTCTTCCTTTCATTTGAAAACACATTCTAAAGGAAAAACTTGTAGGGTGCATAAATTTCAGAAGACTCATGATGGACTTTTTCAGTCTTACCAAGGATTCTTTAATCTTGAACAGGGGAAAAAGAAACTGTTGTGTCACAATACCTACAAAAATTTGAGGACCTTGAAATGTCTTACTCTACATTTCACTCCCTAAATTTCTTCCCAGTCTGTCCCTCTCCCATTCATTTGGAGAAGAAACCACCCATGAACTACCACAATATGAACACTAATCAAACATCATTAAACCCCAAATATTCAAATGATCCTTAGCTCTATATTGACATTTTATAGGAATGCATGTTTAGTCTGATTCCAAACCTATAACACCTTGTATTCCAGTGTTTTCAAACTTCTCCCCCTGTAAGCACAGCCATGCTATGCTTGTTTTATGAGGAGAACATGTAGGAATCCATAAAATCAGAGGGTTTTGGGAAAGCTGCAAAAGGCAGGCCTCAGAGACAGCAGAACTGTGATTAGAGCTAAGCAGTAGCCATGAGATTGGTCAGCAGAGAAATTTTGTAGGAAGTAGAAAAGGAAGGACAAATAGAACAGTGGTCTGTGTATTAACGCTTGTCTAGAATAACTCTCTAAGCTACAGAAAAGTTTATCTAGCAAGATATTAGGAAGTTTGAAGCTTAATAATGGAGCTCTGTGTGTTGTGTTTTAAGGCTGACAAGCAGGTATTGTATTTGAAGTAAGCAAGCAGTGTTTAACCAAAGGTACCTGTGCTTATAGTGCTTGGATAGAACTACTGTCAATGTGCTTCTGCTTTGTGTGATCGGTCAAAAAACTTCTAAAGTAAGTTGCAACATTAAGTTCTTTGTCTGCTGCCTGGGATGTGAGCTGCTGGCATCTTCCCATTGTCATAACCATGGAATGAGGCTGATGCTGGAAAATAAACCAGCTCAAGGCACGTTCCCAGCAGCCCCGTCCCGTTTGTGATTTGTACAGACCCCGACCGGCGATAGCACAGACTCTTCCTGCCAGGCAGAGATCAGGTCCCCAATCTCCAGCTGTCACTCTGCAGCTCATGGCTGCTGTCACTGCAGCAGTGAGGGGCAGAGCAGCCTGGCTCTGCTCTCCTGAGCCCTGCAAGGCCAGCAGCAGGGCTCCTCAGCACAGCACATTCACCTGCTCCTCCTGCTCCTCTGCCTGCAGCTGCCTTCTCCTCTGCACTGTGAAATCAGTAACCTGTACTCACTGCAAACCCAGGTCAGGCTGAGAGGGATTTCCCCCTCCTCCCCAGAAGGGAAGGTGCTTTGGAGCTGGGCTCATTTTCACCTGGATTACTGAAATCAAAGGGGACAAGCTTGGATATCCAACTTCATTCCCACTTAGGCATTCATTGCAACAAGCTCAGCTCCCAAATCAATGATCTTGGCACTCCTGGGGAATGAAATGTAGTTCCCACAGTCCCTGTCTGTGCTGGGATGCAGTGACAACCCTCCCACATTGGGGGTCCATCTTGGCAGTAAATCGGGATGCTCTTCCCAAGTTATCAGCAATATTGCAATGAAAATGCCAATAGATCTATTTTCTAAGTTACAGCTGCCTGAAGTAGCAGGGAAGTGGTGGTAGAGAAAAAGCTAATTAAGCAAGTAGTGGAGGCATCTTTTACTGCCTCCTACATTAATGCTTCATTAAGGATCTGGAACTGCACTTAGCCTGGAATGATAACAGCATTCACATATTCAATAGACCATAAATGAGAATATAAAGTGCAGGACAATACAGAACCCAGCTTTAAAGGATAATCACCTTTAAAATTTTTACTTTGATTTCAAAATAGAAATACCAGGAAAGAGAAACCCATATTTTTTTCATTAAAAGCACCTATAGCCTTGAAAGGGGAGGAGTTTCTTTCCTCAAACCATCCAGAGGCAGGTCAGATGCAGAAAGACATGTGTGAAAAACAGTTTTGCTTCCTTGTGATTTTCACACACAGGATCTGGCAGGATGACTATGCACACATTTGACATGCTGCCAGTGCTTTTCATTTTCACCTGTAACAGTTCTTTGGCAAACAGCAGCCAAGGCAGCAGTGTTTTTACAGAAGATGACTTGGTTATCACGCTTCCATGACAGCTTTCCATAGAAATGAAGTTTGACTAAAGACATGGTTGGGCTGTACCAGCCCAGGAGACCTTCTCCATGGAACTGCTCTCCTTCTCATTTGTCAGCTGGGCAGACTTGTGTGCCATTTGTTCACAGCCCACTAAACATTTTTTAATTTTTCATGGCAAGGTGATTGCTTTGAATATAGAAGCTGCCATTGTTGGGTAAGACAGACTGCACAGATCTCTGGTAGATGGACAGCTTTAACCTGTCATCAGATTCCGGGATTTCTTGCATAAGCAATAAGAAAAGCACTTTCAGGTCTGATGTACACTTGATGTGAAGCCCCAGGCACATAAAAATCAAAAAATGGCTTTCATGTGTTTTGTGGAGTCTTGCAGATCAGCCCTAGCCTGCCTGGAAATATTTGTTGCGAACGCCTGACCAAAACTGAATCCACAAGTTTCACTTTACGTTCAAAATTCCCCACACTGAATATTCCTTTCTTGTTAATTCTCTACCATGAAGAAAATCATTAATCTATCAATTATGACCTAAATATTTTGATTAGATTCTGAAAGTCAGTAAATTCTCATATAAGACACCAAAAGACCACAAAAAGAGATCTGCATGTTCCATAGAGAGCAGATAATGAAGGCTGTGAAAACGAAAGCTTTGAAGCCCTGGCATTTTTCATATTCATTAAAATCTATATAGGCACTTGCCTGCTACACCCCACTCCAAGGCAACATAACATGATCTTCTTGTGAGCAAGATTAGCATTCAAATCACAACACTGACACAAGAAATATCTTAGAGCAAAAATTAAAATGATGATCAACCCTTTATTAATATAGGACAGACAATTTCTAAGCTGTCCTACCACTTCTTTCTCATGTAGTTTCCATTTTCTTCCTCATAGGAACAAATGGTTTCCAATGCAGAATCACAACAATATAATTTTATACATTTGATAAACATATGTGAATGTTAGGATCTCTGCAAAATGTTGGGCTCCCTTTAAAACATTGAAATGAATGACAGGTATGTATTCATGAACACATCCTGTTCAGGGATGCTTATTGCAGGAAGGGGCTCTGCCAAGCCCAACCCTCTGCAATCAGGGCTTGGCACCGTGCACAGTGCAAGGATGAGCTCTGTCTGCAGGGACAGCTGCCTTCCAGCCCTTCCTGTGCTCCAGAGGAGAGGATGCCATCGGGCCACACCTCCTCATTGATACATTGCAGACCTGAGGAGGTGGCCTGGAAGCTTTTACTAAATGCAAATGTAAAGCTCAGAAGCTTGGATTACACCAGCATGAATGCCAATAAAAATGCAAGGGGGAAAAGAGGCCTTTTCTCTTCTCCTTTGATTCCAAGGTAGATGTTTATCTCTCCCCTTTTTCTCTTGGTGTCTCAGCTAAGCACTAAGCTAACCATCATTATCCAACACTGCACACACTGGGCAATTTGTCAGGGTAAAGGCTCTCAGCTCCACCAAGCCAGGCTGGCTGCACTTTTGAGAGATCGTGCTGTTCATGCTGTGCTGTGATGAGGCCACCTGCCCCTCAACAAGGCAACTGGAAACTTCATGCATGACAATGTTATTTCTATTATTTAATACACCAGGTAGTATTTCCACTGGTTTTTATCCAAATTATAGCCGGGCAAAAAGAACTGGATTCACATACTGAGAACATTTGTGTTCCTGTTTCGCTGTTCCTGTTTCCACATGACAAACTTGGGCCTGTTCACACATGGAGAAGCAGGACTGAAACTCCTTTCAGGCACTGCTAGGGGGAGTTTTTAAATGCAGAACACAGACATTAATGTGTAGACAACTTACAATTTAGCCTTTCCTAATGATAGTAAAATTGGTGTTACTGAATTCATTTTATGCGAAGAGAACACATGAAAACAGCATGTTCAGGATTGCTTTCCTTTACCTATTTGAGAACATCAATAAGAAACTGTTTTCTGAATTAGTAATATCCACTCCCTCTAAGACTGCATGACAAAGAAACAAGTCCTTAAAACTTACTGCCTGTGATTGATTTCCTTAAATCATGTGGTGCCCAAAGTGACAAAGAGAGAATCACTTTCCAGCCAATGTGCCACAGTACCATGGCGTGAGGAAATGGAACCAGCAGGAATGCTGCAAGGACAGCAAGGGCTGCAGCCTCATCCCTCCAAGCCTGCTCTCTTACAGACAGGGAGATAGATATCACTTTAGTTCTTCTCTCTGTGAAAAGAAATTCGTGCTCTCCAGGGCCAAAATTGTTAGAAAAGTGGAGGCTGCTCACTAAGTGACACACAGGAACTGAATCACCTGCTGATGCTGGTTGGGGTAGAAGCTGACAAAGAAAAGTCTGAATCCCTGCTCTAATATTTTGTTAGAACATAAATTGAACAAACTTCCAACACAGCAAGAGCTCTGACCTGCCAGCTCAAAGAGCAAACAGTGAAACCAGACCCTCTGTTCATATCCTCACTGGGCAAACCCCCTCCAGGGCTGCTCCTAGACCACACAGCTCTGTGTGACATCACAGCTTCTCTGTGAAAGCCTCTGTCCTTCCTGCACCCAGGGCTCTGACAGCAGGTCTGCCTCTGACCCTCCCAGCAGTGTCCTGGCCTGCCCTCCTGCTCAGGCCCTGTGCTGAGTGCATCTCTCCCATGAGCTCCGTTAAAGCACCAGAGTACTTCCCATGAGGAATGCACAGCTGGGATCACCTTGGAGACACAGCCTGAACAGGAGTGCTGGTCAGCCCAGGTGGGACACACAGAGAGCCCTTCCCCTGCTCCCTTCTGCCTAAAAGCAAGAGAACAAACACCAGGAGCCCTCATGCCAGAAACAAAGAGAACAGGAGCTGTCTGCCAGAGCCCCTCACACCAATGCTAATGGCCAGCCAGGACCTCGAGGGTTTTGGTGCTCTGCATTCTGGTCTGGGCTCTTCTCTTGCCAGCCCACAATTGCATGCCAGGAGCCACACTGCCAACCCCCAAGGATGTGGCAAAGGTATCAGAGCTCAGCTTCAGCACCACAAGGAGCAACTTTTAAACACTGGAGGATCTACAGCCAGCATTGCCTGAGCAAAGGCTCATTCCTCACAGCACAGCTCTGCTGCAGACATCCTCTGAGCACAGCCAGGTATGTCCAGAGCAGAGCAGGACAGTACAGATGTGCACAAGGACAGACCCTTAACTCTGGGCAGGAACAGTACCCAGTTGTTTCTAATCACCATTATGAAATTCATCTGTAAAGACAGAGGCCCCTGTGGTTGTGGGAACCATGCCACACAGATGCTGCTCTATGCTGTTTCAATCCTTTTGTTGGTCTATAATGTGCCTTTGTTTCTCCACATGCTCCAGAATGGAAATGAACAGCTGGTGATTGTCTCCAAGTTTATATCTAGCTTTTATTTAAAAACTTCACAGTCCCTCCAACCTTCCCAGCAGACTGAAACACAGAAAGAGATCTCTTATTTACAATATGCATTCCTCCTTTGCTTCCCTACAGGGCATTCTGGGTCCAGGTTGCTCAGGCTCTCTCCAAATTTATTCCCCAGTGTCCCTGTTTCCTTGCAGGATGTACTTAGAAAGCATCCAAGTGGACCACTAACAGATGGCCTGCTCTGACTTCAGACACTTGTAGAGCCAGGTGTTGCCATATTGAAGCTATTACAGATAATTCAATCCGTGCCATGATGCTTTTTGAGATGCTAATGCTCACTGTGATTTAAAATACAGCAACATGAATTTTTAAAAAACCATATGCTTTCACTGTTCTATAGATAAGGCAAACTATTCAATTTGGTTGGTTCTAAATAGGCATAGCCTCAAAGGATACCCACAGGAAAAGATGATTTGCATTAGTATGAACCATGGTCTGCAGGTAGATCTTATACACTGAAATTTATTGCTGATGAATTAAAAATTCCTAACCTGTGGACGTGACTGATTTTATGTCCTGAGATTTCATTTGACTGCAAGAGAGACCCTCCATCTGTCAGACAGCTCTTCATAAAATCTGCTGTGAGCAGTTTGAAATACTGGATACACTGGAAGGTGTCACAGCACGTGGTACAGACATCCAAGAGACCACTGCAACAAAAATCAGCTTATTCAGTGTGCCTTGTGTGGTGATACAATCATTCCAGTGCAGGGAAAGGAGCACTGTGACGGTGTTCACAGGGGTCTGAGGATGAGGGAAGAGATGAGAATGTTGACTCCATGTTTCAGAAGACTGATTTATTATTTTATGATATATATTAAATTAAAACTATACTAAAAGAATAGAAGAAAGGATTCAGAAGGCTAACTAAGAATAGAAAAAGAATGATAACCAAGGCTTTTGACTGACCGAGACAGTCCGAACAGCTGGACTGTGATTGGCCATTGATTACAAACAACCACATGAGACCAGTCACAGATGCACCTGTTGCATTCCACAGCAGCAGATAACCATTGTTTACATTTTGTTCCTGAGGCCTCTCAGCTTCTCAGGAGAAAAAATCCTAAGGAAGGGGTTTTTCAGAAAACATCATGGCTACAGAACACAGCTTTTCCCCGTGTATGAATGGGGAGTAACCCTCACATACAGTGGCATTAGGAGCCTCCAATAAGCTAACTTCAGCATTTAGATTCCCTGGGATGAAAGGGGATTGAAAAAGAGAACTTGGTGCCTTCTCCTTCAGTCCTTCTTTGTCCACTTCCCTGAAAAGTTCCTGGAATTTACCACCCCCAAGATTCTGCAAGGTCATAGGGAAGCAAGAAGTTTATCCATGTTTAGTTCAGACCTCAGCAAGCGCAGCTGGTGCCCCAGAATCCAACAGGACAGAGGAGAAAACAGGGCATTCACTATAATTTCCTTTGCCATTCAGACACAGGCAAGTGTGCTACAATCTGCAATTTCTGCCCCAAGGTTTGACAGCCGCAAGGTTTGACAGGAGGAGTTACATGAGAAGCTGTCTCAGGAACACAGGGATGTGCTGCACTGTACACTGTGCTGCTTGGTTTTCAGCGCTCTGAACAAAACACCCAGCATTTAGATTTCCATTTGGGAGAGGATTTGAAAGCCAGCAGAGATGCCTGGGGCCAGCAGCATCTCCAGCAGGAGGTTTCAGCTGCAGCCAGGGCTCCTAACAATGCCATATTTGCTCTGCAGCATCCAATGGCTCTGTGTCAATGCATCAAACTGCTTCATTACAAGGCAATTACTGGCTGAGAAAACAAGGTGGTTCAGTTCCTACTTCCTAGCCCCTGTCCTTGATGTTAATAAATATAGAAAAAATTCATTATTATGTCACAATGTAGAAGGCCAGAAGTAGAAAAGAAAAAAAATGAATAATGAAAGCAAGAATTTATGAAATTACTCAAACAAAATTTTCAGATTCCAGAGGGTCAGTGGGATTCACATCTGTTTGTTTTGCTTTTGCTGTGGGATTTTTGTT
>WBNP01005432.1:1562712-1586818 GCA_013401095.1 Passerina amoena
GGGAAAGAGGAAAAATTTCTGTGGGTTATGCTTAACTCATTCTGCAGTCCAAATTAACAAATTCCATCCGAGTATTTAAAATATACCTCTTTGGCTTAGCCTTGATGTCTAATACCCCAGCCAGCTGTATCCAAGTTGAAGTAAGCTGTCATTATGTCTGTGAAGACAGGCTTATTCTGCACTAAAAGTTTTGAATATTCTTGTACTGTGATTTCATCTTGGACCAGCTGATATTACTACAGAAACACAGACATTTTCAGGCACAAAATTATCACCAAATCTGAAAAAGAAGCAGCTATCCAAACGGATGAAGGGTTTATGTGCCAAAACATGCCCATCATTTTTCAACCATATTGCATTCTAGTTTGTATCGTTATTTTTAACCCCATTTATTCCCTTAGATCATAATAAGCAACTCTTCTGCTATAACAATTTATCTTTATATAGATCTGGCATATCAGATGTCTCATGGATAAACAGCAAACTGAAGTAGTTTGCTGATTTACATGTATTTAAAACATGTATTTACACGTTTTTAGGATTATGGAGAAACTTTTTTTTTTGTTGTTGTTTTTTTTTAATTTTGAGAGGGAGAAGATGGAAGAAATAAGCATTTACCATGCATCATTTTCAGAAAAGGCACCTTCCAAATGCACACCAAACATTGTTGATCCATTAATGTCTTCCCCAGCCTGCCAAAAGACAAGCAATGCGGATGAAAGGGTGCAGGCAGTCCAAGGTTACTCTGCCAGTGCTCAGCCTGGTGGATCACAACCCAGCCTCAGCCTGGGAGCTGCACAGGAGCCAGAGTGGCTCCCTGACCACTGAACTGGGCACAGCCTGTGAGCTCAGGCACAGCTGCACACGGGGCTGGGGGCTCCCAGAGCAGGGGGGAAGGAGCAGCACCAGCACTGGGCTCTGTGGTGTCTGCAGGGTCCCTCAAGGAAGGAAGGAAAGATGAGGAGGACTCCATCTCATCAGAAGGCTAATTAATTACTTTATTATACTATATTATTCTATACTATATTACACTATATTACATTGTACCCATGATATTTTCTGAAAAATCCTTTCCTTAGGATTTTTCCTCCTGAGAAGCTGAGAGGCCTCAGGAACAAAATGCAAACAATGGTTATCTGCTGCTGTGGAATGCAACAGGTGCATCTGGGATTGGTCTCATGTGGTTGTTTCTAATTAATGGCCAATCACAGCCAGCTGGCTTGGACTCTATCCGATCCATAAGCCTTTGTTATCATTCCTTCTTTTTCTATTCTTAGCCAGCCTTCTGATGAAATCCTTTCTTCTATTCTTTTAGTATAGCTTTAATTTAATATATATCATAAAATAATAAATCAGCCTTCTGCAACATGGAGTCAGGTCCTCGTCTCTTCCCTCATCCTCGGACCCCTGTGAACACGATCACATTACATGACATCTAAACTGAATCTGTCAAGCACTCAAATCTGCACACACTGCCCAGAATCTGGTGACTGTCACCCCACAGTCCCAACACACACCCTGACAGGCCAAGGAAAGAAAACACCATCATCACTCTGGGTAAACAATTCCACATTGCATTCTACTTTGGCACAAACACAGGCACAGCAAACAAGATAAGAATTGGTTTTCCTTTCTCTGAGGTTCAGAGAATGTGAAACCCAGAAATATTCTTGGGAAGAACTGTGCCTTGCTTTTCTCTGTGAAGAGAAATGTGGCAACAGGGCTCTCTGCAACCGTGCCTCACTCAGAGCTGGAGAGCAAAACTTCACTGCATTATCCAGCCCTCTGAGACTGCAAGAAAAGTGGACAGGAATGGGGCAAGCACATGGAATAAAAGCCATGGCATCCTTAAGGCTGGAAAAGATTTTCATGTTAAGATCTTCAAGTCCATCCTTTGACTGAAGAGCCGCCCCCACTAAAGCAGAACTGGAGGTGCCTGTCCCAGAGCAGGCTCAAAGCTGAACCACTCCCCCAGGGAAGAACTTTCCTTTGCAGCTCTCACACCTGCAAGGACACGAGCTCCTGAACACCTACCAATCCACCCACTGGTGACATTTCAGATGACTGATTTATTATTGCTCAGCTGGGAAGAAGCAGCAGGTACAAAGTGGCATCATTGAGGAGCACGGAATGTTCTTCAGCACTTGTAAATGCATTAAGGCACTACATGTACTAAAGGCAAGGGACATCATGGGTTTTCTTCTGACAAAGCAACAAAGCTTGAAATAATTACTCCTAAATCATACTTTCTGGCTGTATAGTGGGTTCAGACTTTTTCATGCAGGATTTTGTCTGTGGGGAAGAAAAGGTCTTTATAGCATGTCCTGGCATCCTGATCTTTTATTAATACAGTACACACTCTTTCTAAAGGGCAGAACACATGTGAGGAATCCAAATAATTAAATCACTTTGCTCTGAGAAAGGCTTTCTCTCTAAGTTCTGTCTCTAATTAAACTAGGTCATTCCAACTTATAGAAAGAAAATAAAAGAACCTCTAAGACTGGAGCTATACATAATGAAAAAATATTATCATTGTTAAGATGATACTAAGCTGAAGTTTTAAAAAAATTGCATTTTTAGATGTCAGTCATCAGAAATAAAAAAAAAAATTAAAATAATACAAATTACAAGAAAAAAAAATCCCCAAAACCCCTAAGCAAACCCAAAGTCAAACAAAACTCTAAACAGACAAAAAACCACCAGCAACCAAATTCATTATTCCTGGAAATGAAGAGAAAAAGTCCATATCTCAAATTGTATAAAGCATCATGTGTTTGCCATATTCCAGTATAAAAAATATCTACTCTTTATGCAGTTAAGTGCTTCTCCAAGCTCTTCAAAAGCAAAAGTTGGCATGTGTAAACTGAGACAGATGGGGGACATGATCTCTTGCCTAGGGTTCACCACACATATTGGAGACAGAACTTTGGCCTGCATCCAGATTTGTCCCATCACCCAAGTCAGTGTTCTTTCCACAAAGTTACATTATTCACTGCCCATTACAAATATTGCATCAGTTCCTGGGAATTCATCAATGTGCCTGTCCAATAAAAGGCATGTTCCACAAAAGTAGGTGTTGTGCACAGAGCAGCTACCTTTGACTTGCACATGGCTGCAGCTGGGAGACACTTTCAGCTCCACATGAACCCCTTGTAGCATTGCTTAAATGGAATACACTGCTCTGTGAGCAACAGCAAGATCAGGCTCCTGTAGCTCTCTAATTAGTGTTAATTTCTGCATACTAATTGGGTGAATGCCAGCAAAGAATCAGTAGGCCTACTCTGGTACAGAGTCAGGAAAATACTTCAGAGGAAAACTGGATCTGTGCCTTTTTGAAATCAGTTTAAATTTGTTGCTAGGCTTTTCATTTGGCTCAGCAGTGAATAGCAAAGTGGTAAATGATATCTTAATACAAATTCACAGAAGTTTTCATGCTCTGAAATACTCCCTGATCCCACTGCAATGGAGGAGCCTTTCCCAGGGTCCAGGCCCTGGTGATCAGACACACAGACATACATCACTCTCATCCCAGCTGCTGTCCAAGGGCAGATTGCTGGAGCCACTGGTTCATCCTGGTTCTATGGCTCATAACAAGGAACCAGAGAAAATTAATGTGTAGCTTTTAAGGATATTGATTATCCAAAATCTAAACTCAACCATGCTAATTGCCAGAGACTGGGGAAATACAGCAGAGCAGCAGATTAAATTCAGATTAGCAGAGTAAAACTGGGCTGGGAGAGAGACAGATCAAGAGCAGCTCTGCAGAAAAGGGCTTGGGGGATGCTGGGGGATGAGAAGCTGGACATGACCCAGCCATGGGCACTCACAGCCCAGAAAGCCCCAAATGTGTCCTGGGCTGGAGCAAACAGCAGGGAAGGGAGGGCATCCTGCCCCTCCAGCCTCATGAGACCCCACTGCAGTGCTGCCTCCAGCTCTGGGGGGGACAGGAGGGACATGGAGCTGCTGGAGCAAGCCCAGAGGAGGCCATGAAGGGGATCAGGGGGTTCCTGACTGCAGCCCTCACTGCCTGCAGGAATGATGGACAGAGACTATTTACAGGAACACGTAGCGAGAGGTGGGATGGTTTAAAACCCTCAGAGGGCAGGCTTAGATTAGATCTTAGAAATAAATTCTTTCCTGAGAGGGTGGTGAGGACCTTGCACAGGTTTCCCTGAGAAGTTGTGGCTGCTCCATCCCTGGAAGTGTTCAAGGAGAGGATGAGGCTTGGAGCAACCTGGTCTAGTGGAAGTTGCTCCTGTGCATAGCAGAAGGATTGGATGATCTCTGAGGTCCCTTTCAACCCAAGCCATTCTCTGATTCTGTTTCACATTCATTCCATACTGGTCATGTTTCAGCTTTAATCTGATCTCTGTGCACTAGGATGGAAACAGGATCTCATGCAGGTGTTCACATCAGCAGATAGCAAACATCTCTTTCAGGTGTCTTTTTCCAAAGGATGAAGCTGACACTCACTTGATGAATGCCTCTGCTTTTTCCTGGAAAAAGCAGCTGAGAAAATAGTGATTTTATTAATTGTCTTATTGTCAGTGTTCTGACAGAGACAGAGCCAAGGTGCCTGCCCATTCCTTCCCCCCTTCCTGCCCTATTCCCCTCTGCCTCTGTGCCACTGCCACTGCTCCAGGAAGCAAATTCAAAGGAATTCCTTGTTCCATTACATGGATTCAGAGTAGCAGAAGTTCTCTGTGAAAGCTAACAGCTGTTTTTTCCTGCCTCCTCCACAAGAATAGCTTTCAGATAGCCCCAACAAGCAATGTTCTTCATTCTCGTTGGTGTTGAAGCTCACACATCAGTTGTACTGATGGGACCTGACATAACCATTCAAGTCAAACTACAACAGCAAATCTTTCAGTGCTGCTGGGTTCAGCAATTGGCAAGCATAAATCTAGAGCTTTTGGTGCAAATCTCTTTTGGTCATCTGTCAGGGCATTCTCAAATATATGGAGACATGCAAAGTACTTACTGGCAAAACAAGGAAGTGAAAGCATGACTTCATAAACATTCATAAATATTTCTCCCTTTTGAATTTTGTACTTTGTATATTTTTGAGCTCAGATGAAAAACTTTTGACTACTTCTCTGTTGGTTGCTTTTTTTGATTTGGTTGTCTTTATCAAACTTTGAAATTGAAAATAAACTGAATATGCTTATCTTGTTGACATTTAGTCCACATCAGAGAAACTCTTATGTGATAGCAAGCTTACCAACCCTATAGATGTTGTCTATATCTATCTGCAGGCTTAGCAGAAATAGTCTGAAGTTACAAAGACGACCAGCAGTCACAGTTGCACTGGACAGTTACTCCACAGTGAATGCTTAATTCAATAAATCTTTTACAGTTTATATTTTCTGTTTCTATTTGTGTCCAGGAAACATTTTTCCTCCAACTCTGTAGCATTTGTCCCTTCTGTGGGTATCAATTTCCATGGCTGGCAGCATTTCTGTCAGAATGCCTTTGTGAAGGTTTGAACCCAAATGGGGTCACATGCATTCCCCTCTACAAGCAACCTCTTTTGACTCAGCTTTACCTGCCACACACAATTTGTTTGAAGTAACTCTTGGCTAAAGGATTATTCCCAATTTCATACACTTCTGATCCTGTGAGCAATGCATCTTCTATGCACTTATCTTCTCTGGTTTTGATCATAAAAGATCAAAGCTAAAGAATAAAAAGAAAGGAAAAAAGCTTTGGCTGATCATACACAAAATCACATGGAGAACCAAGTGGTAAAATGATCATGTTTGGCTGCATTAATCCTGGTGCAAAGTCAAAGCAGGAAGCTGCTACACAAGAAACAAATAAAAGTCCTTTTATTCTTTCCTCACCTCTTTTTCACCCACTGTATATCCATGACAGCCATTAGAATATTCAAAGTACTGTATAAGCCACACTTTTGGCTGAGACTTTTCTCAAGGAGACCACGCTCTGAGCCTGGGTACTTGAGGTACTTTCTGCACATCAGATTCAGAAATTCCCTTATTTTTCACCATAGGGAGTGTCCCAGAGCTATCTTTTATCTTGGTACCTTCACAAGCTCCATGTGCTCTTACAGTGTCACAGTGCCACTTAAAATCTGAGATTTCAAAGTGATTTCAGAGTCTGTCAAAGACATGAAGATATCTGCTCTGCTCAGATTCTGCTCACTGCAAAAAGCAATGGCTCCTTCAACATGGATCCTCCAAAGAGTGAAAAACACCAAACCAAACACATACATGCTTTGCAAATAATTAGAAAACAAAAAGGTAGTTTTGCCAAATAATCACTTTCTTCCTTTCAGAAATCCTGTTAAATGGAAGTTGTTTTATTGAAGTGGTTTGTGGTGAGGGAACAGAATTCAGCAATGTGAAATGGCTGTCATGTGCCTAGAAAAGTCTCTCTATTTCCTAAGCTATGCCTTTTTATTTCTTAGCCTTCATTTTGTAATAAGAATAATAGCAATCTTAGCAATCGTTCCATGTTTCTACAATAATAATAATAATTAAAAGTTCCCTTATTCTATTATAAAATGTCATGAACTTTTCACTTTAATTTTCAAAATTACCCCAGAGTACCAAATGACAGTTACAACTACATTAAATCAATGAACACATCAAAATGGCAAATCAGCTTTTTTTTTTTTTACAGGCTGAACAAGCACACTGTGTGTGTTTATGGGGGTGGAGAGAGACAGAGTACATTTATGTACATGCAAGCAAACACCAAGGAGGATAAACATGCACAGCATACTGAAGGTTAAAGTGATGTCTCCATCTTGCTTAGAGATATTCCCATGCAGCAGTATATAAAAAAGTAGAAATAACTGATCATTTTGAAAGAGAACTTAGTTTTGAGCTTACAAGTCTGGAAAGCATCTATTGTACATGCAAAGAGGTTTTGTCTAAGGTTTACTGGGATGCATCTATCTGAAAATTACCTTTTGTATTCAGCCCCTCAGCACAATGGCTTAGATTTCTGCAGAGGACAACTGGAGGACATCACAGTACAAAATTATTCTATTATGTCTGCTGCTAAAACAAATGGAAGCACTGAATTACAGTATACAGTATCAAAAGGGAACATTTTACCAGCATATACTTGTCTAAGAATTCTGTGAATGTCAACAAGGACACAGAAAACAGAGGAATTTAACAGCTGTTATACAGGCTGAGCAGTGAAGCACAGCAATGCTGTATCCTGATCTGCTCAAGTGAAATACCTTTCCTACATGGTTCTGTTGTTGTGCCAGCTCCTGTTTTCACATTGTCCCAAACACGTGGGCTGTACCTGTAAGGCTGAGCAGATCAGCTCACCCAGCTGGGCATCCCAGGAGTGCTCCTGGCAGTGTGGGACTGACAGCACACAAAGGGCACTGGGCACAAGTGCCTGTGGAGTTAACCAGAGCAGCCATCTCTGTACTCTGGAAATGACTTTCAACCTTTCCATACCCCCCTCCACAAGCAGTGACTCCATCCTGCAGTGCCTCACCTGAGGAAAACCTTTCACCAGGTTTTGCAGTGCTGGCTGCCTTGCTTTGAACAGACAGGCTGCTTTTATTGGTTCAGGTGAAAACACAATAGTAAATTTAATAATTTAGTCATTTAGTAAATATAGTAAATTTAACAGCTTCTTTCCCTTGCCCCACCCACATGTGGGATCACACTTCTGCACCCTGACCTCACAATGCTTTCCAGTTTTGTTGCATTTCCCTGCACAGATTTCCAGCAGTTCTTAATTTCTTTCCACTTCATCATGAACACCCCAGGGTACCTCTGTGTCAGAATCTTGGCAGTGCCATTGAATGTATAAGATGCAAGACTTCAAGACACAGAAGAGGAAATACAGAGAATATATTTGTGATAGTTAAAGAAAATCCTCTTTGAATAATTTTGTTCTACGTGATGCAAAGATAAAAAGGGGATATTAAGCAAGATTTCCAAATTCCTGTGTTTTAATGAATCACAAATTGAGATATAACAGCCTTTTTGCAGACCTAAATTATCCCCTGAGTTCTGCAGGAGTTTGACTATTAGGACATCCTGTCTAATTAGTCAGATTAGGTACATGTAAGTGGAGCCTAACAAAATTAAACCCTGATGAAAGGGAAATATGTGTGGTAGAATATCTTAAATTATCAGAAAATTAGATGATTTCACTGGCTGACAGGAAACAGAACTTTGAGGGGTGTGTAACAGAGTTATTTTCAACAAAGTGATTAAAGAGTTATTAACATAAACCAATATATAGATACATCAAAAGGTGTTTTATTCAGTGGAGGATGGTTAACCACAAGAAAAATCTATCTGGACAGTACACTTCAGCCAGATAACAGCAAATGGTTTCCATGCTTCAAAAAGCTCATAGTTCCATAAGGCTAACACTGAGATAGTATGTGTTTCCTCTCAGCAGGAATGTAATGACCTGAGCTTAAGCACCTGCATGTAAAAATCCAAGCATTTATCAGAAGAATTAAAATTTAGGCAACAAAAAATCTGGCTTCTTGTTACCCAGCCATTTTGCTATTGGAAACCCAAAAAAAAGCAAAGTAACTCCTGATGCCTTGTTTTTACTGCACATAGATTACAGCTTGCAAGAGCTTCATGCATCCTCCCTGCTGAAGTCAGCAGTGCAGTCCAGTTATAAATCTCTAGCCTTGCTGAGCTTTTGTTGAGATAACAGTTAGTAAAGACTCATCCTGTGAGATGGAGATTCTCTGGGTGTGCATTCCCCCTGTCACATAAAACAGGCTGTGCCTCTGAGATGGACAGATGGATGCCTGCCACCAGGATGAAGGAAGAGATGAGAATCTGACTCCATGTTCTCAGAAGGCTGATCTATTATTATTATATATTATTACTATTATATCATATATCATTATATGATATGCATCATATATAATATTGTGATATACATCATATATAATATAATATTTATTATATTATATTTCTTATAAGAATGTTATACTAAAACTATACTAAAGAAAGAGAAAAGATGCATCAGAAGGTTTAACAAGAATGAATAATAAAAACTGACTCAGAGAGTCTGACACAGCTGGTTGTGATTGGTCATTAAGTTAAAACAATTCACATGGCACCAATCAAACATGCACCATCTTCAGACCACATTCCAAAGCAACCAGATAATTATTTTTTTCATTCTTTTCTAAGGCTTCTCAGCTTCCCAGGAGAAGAAATCCTGGCGAAGGGATTTTTCAGAAAATATGACAGTGACAATTATACTATATTATTCTATATTATATTACACTATATTGCGTTACATCTAAAATGAATCTGCACAAGCACCCAACTCCACTCAGCTGCCCAGGATCTCCTGACTGTGTGCACACACCTGGCCCTGACAGGCCAAGAAAACAAAACCCCATCACTGTGGGTAAACAATCTCCATCTTGCATTCTGCTTTGGCACAACACAGGAGCAGCCAGTGAGATAAGAATTGTTTTGATCATTCTTTTCTCTGCTGCTCTCAGGTTCAGAGAATGCGAATCCCACAGGGGCTACAATCAGCAGAGGTCTGGCATGCTCAGGTCATCTCAGCTCCTGTAATCATCAGGACACTCATTATGTACACAGCCACCTGACCTTTGCTGAGAAACCCCCTCCTTTACTAATTGCTGCAAATCTACTAATTGCAGACCTAGTAATGGATTCAAGTCACCTGAGCTAGTTGCAGTTTTATTGCTGTTGTAGGGGCTTAGACTAAAGTGTGGTAAATCCTGTTAGGCACTGAGGTGAGAGTTAAACTCCTTGAGCAACATCCAAAATCCAAGAGTTGGATCCTGCTGCATTCCAGCAAATCAAGAAGAGCTTTAGACAGATGTGATTGCATAGAGGGTAAGAGACAGGAGAGGGAAACCTTTATTCAGTGCTGTGAGAAATTACATCTTCTCCTTGGAAACTCTTCCTTTTCTGCCCTATGGACAGAAGCACACATTTTTCTTTCAAAATATCACACAAACTGTACTTCATGTAGCTCTGTCCTGAGAAGCCATGACTTTAAATCCTTTTGGCAGACAAGGAAAACCAATTCAGATCTCCCATTTCCTGCACAAATCCTCTGGCCACTACCTTAGTATATGGAAGGAGGCTAGCAGTTCTTCCTTAGGGTGCAAATTAAAGAATCAGCAGCTGGAACTTGTCTGTGATCCTTTACTAGGCGCACCCTGGATTTCTCCACCAGGAAATCTCCACAGGGGTTTAAACAGGATTGCACTGACTGGATTTGCATCTAATTGCCCCAGGAAACCTGAGGGAATTCTTGATGTGTGAAGAAGCTAAAGGGAAGATATCTGCAGGGTCAGTTATGTCACAGGGTGCAGGATCACATCTCTGAAATTAGGTAGATTGATTCTGCCATGTCTGGTGGGTCTGGCTTGGATCTGAGTGCTTCTATCATGGAACAGGACATGTGCTCCCGTACTGGCCAAAAGACTGCAGTGCAACTTTAACAAACAGTCTTATTCAGAAAACTGTGACTTTTGATGATAACGAATGATAAAACTGAATTTAAAAAATGTATGTAATTAATCTCATTGGGTTCAATGTAACTATTAAGATAATTAGCATATAATTTGTCAAGACTGATTATAAACTTAACTACTTTCCACAATCCATATCAGTGTTTAAGTTGCTCATAAGACACAGTCAGGTAGGCTAATTTGACACCACCTTTGCTGTTTTGTTTCACTCACAGTAATTAACCTCTCAACATCTGTAGCTGTTTCCTCCTGTGTGGTTAATGCACATCTAAAGTGTCCAACATGCACTATTTCCCTAAAGTGCTATATTATTTCAGCTTGGCCTCCAGCCAACCTTTTAACACCCACCCTTACATTTCATTCAGCTTTTCCAGTTGCTGCTGAAAGAGAGAAAAGATGGTAAGCAGCTCCACCTGGGAGAAAATAAAGACCCTGACTAGTCCCCTTATGGATATTTCCAAATGTGTTAAAAATTGTTTGGAGAAAATCTGCCCCAGCATAACCTCTCACTACCTTGACCTAATAGTGATCTTTAGGAATCACTATTAAATCATTTCAGTTCTTATGTTCAACACTATAAAAAATACAGTCTGTTCATCAGATGAATACTTTATTTCTCCAAAAAGGGTCTAATCCAAAACCCATGTCAAGGCTAAGGGAAGTATTTTTAATTATTTCACCATTCTTTGGATCAAGTTCACTTGCTTTCAGGAGGATTTTGAAACTGAAATGGATTATTTCTTTTTGCCCAGGGGTTAGGTTACATGAGGATGAAGCATGGCATGATAAGTGATTACTAGAACAGTCTAGAGTGAAATATGAAGTGTTAGCTGGATTAGTTGATTAGCTCTTTATTGCTTCTTTTTTATGTGAAGGAAAAAAAAATCTCTGTGAAATTATATCCAGTTAGATTCTACAAATGATAATGATGACAAAAGTTTTCAGTGATCTGGGATGCCTTAATCATCTCCTGATTAGTCAGGGAATATTTATGTTAAATAAAATAATCTAGCAATAAAAGAACAGCTTTTCACTCCCCTCAGAATCTCTACTTGCTACCACACCAGCTCTGCTTCCATTTGCAAAACCAGGGTAGAGAGACAAGGTCTGCTGGTTCCCCTAAAAGCTGAAGGACTTTCCTGTTCCAAAGCTTGAGAAGAGGGCTGCTGAAGGCACTAGAATTTAAACCTTTGACCTGAGATTTAGCATTCTGCTCAGAGGTTTCCCTGCCCAGAACCTCTCACATGCCCAGTGTATCACAGCTCGGTCCCCTTGTCTCTGGGGGATGGAATTTGACAGGCAGCTCTGGGGGCTGCCCACACCAGCCAATCTTGGTGCACAGTGACACAGAAGGGGAAGAAAACAGCCAGAAACAGGATCTGACCAATTCTGCATTCCTGACTAAGAATCAGTGTGGATGAACAGCACCAAGGATGCACACAAGGAGAGCTGAGCTTGCAAACCCAACGTGCACGAGTGGCACGCCTTGCTTATGGACCCCACACCGTTTTCAGAATGATGCCTGCCCTCTTCATGAGTGAAAACAGTAACTCTGTAAAGAAACTCAGGCACAAACTCCTTAGACTTCCAGGGTCAGCCCCACCGGCACTGAGTGCAAACTTTGCATAAATTTAATTAGCCCAGGTCCATGGCAGATGAGATAGCCACTATCAAACAGAAGCCAGAGAACAGGAGGCAAGGCCTATCAATAAAGTACAGGTTTGAGCCATGAAGTGCATAAACTCTCAGAAGCTGCTCCCATTTAAGAAATTGGCAGTCTAGAGAAAAACAAATGGGTTTGACTGCAGACCTGCAAGAGCTGGAATGCCACCAGCTGGGCAACTTTCCCCTCTATTCTGCACAAATTTGTCAATGGATTCACTTCCAGGGGCAGTGAGCATGGTAAATATTCATCAAAGCCTACACAGAGCTATAGATTTTAAGGAAATCATAAACCCAAGGCCACAGGCGACTCTGTTGTTAGTATTTGACTTCTCACTTAATAGAGCATTTAATAGCACCTAGCCATGCCTGCACTGAGGAAAATTCTCTGCAATATAGAGCTGGAGACCTTAAAATCCAAACCCAAGCCTCTCGTGTTGAGATTTTTACATTGCCAAACCTGACCATCCTTCATTTTTCAGCATTTGGTTTCATTTTCCATGCAAGAATAGATTAAATTTGAGAGGGAAGTCTGCAAACTTATCCCTAGAGCAACAATTAAGAACAGCCTTATGTTCTATTACATGGTAAAGGACAGAGATATCAAAATTTTATTCCACAGCAAAATACAGCAGGGGGTTGTTGCCAATAAGGATTCTCAGAATCAATTTTAGATGAATCTAGGCCTTTTAAGGCTTAGGTAATGGACTTATTTTGCATTATTTGTAATTGCTATGAAAAAGCCACCCCAAGGTTACTTTCTCTGCTCATTCTTATTACTCTTCCTCAGAGAATTTTAGGTAGTTTTAAGGCAAAAAGAGGAGCTCCCACCAGATCTGTCATCCTGTTATGGCCCCACAAGAACACAGCTATATATCCTCCCATTTTTCACTAATCATTATTCTGAGTAGCTGAAGATGGAATTGCTTTGACAGAAAGCATTGAAGGGGGCATTTGTTGGGGGTGGTAGTGTGTATATACACATAAATATATATATAGGTAGAGGTACACACATATATAGAGATGTGTGATCAAAGATAGTTTTAGATAAAAAATATTCATCCTCTGAGAAGGAATAAATTTGAGTATGACCTTTCATTTTCATCTGACCTTTCAAAAGACATGATTAAACTCCATCTCCTGGCAGTGCAATTGATTTTCCCCAAAGGGCCATTTATCAGAGAATAAACTGGGTTTATACCTTGAAGTGTATATTTTGTGGCTTTTACATATCAATTGGTGTTTTAAAAGAAGCTCTCCGTTTTGAAAGCACTTCTGAGAATACCAGAAAAAAAATTAAAAACAACTCAGGCAGAGCCCCTGACTTTTTATCAATGTACCACTCCAGTAAATCTTGTCAGTTAAAAGACTAACTTTTGAGAAGAGCTGTATTGAAGTAACAAACAGAATTAGATGTGACTAGCAAGTTGCTTCAGCAAAAGGGGCCTAAGAAAATCTTGCTTAAGCCAACATAGAAGGACATGGCAATTCATGGAAAGTTTGGGCATTAAAAACAAAGGTACAAAACCTCTTCCAAATTGTCAGGGATGGTGGAACACACAAACAAGGAATTCATTCCCCATTTCCCATGGCAGGCAGGTGCTCAGCCATCCCCAGGGCAGCAGGGCTCCATCACCTCTAACAGTGACTTGGGAGGACAAACACCATCACTGCAAACGTCCCCCCTTCCTCCTCCTCACCAGGGAGTAAAGAGAGCCAAAATATCCAAATAATAAATAAATAAATATTCTGAATAGGAATATAATTTATGTTAATATATATTAATAAATATTTTGAAAGGAAGGCAGTAAATAAATATTCTGAGGAGCAGGAAAGGCCTTGGCCCTGGGTAAGAACTGCTCAGAAGTCACAAACATCTCTGTATTAGCAACACTGTTTTCAACAAAAATCCAAACCACAGCCCCATACCAGCTACTATGAAGAAAATGAACTGTATCCCAGTCACAATCAACACACACCATAAAGATCAAGCGTTGGATTTTAACTGGTATTTTAACTGGTATTAAGATGCTCAACAACCTGGACATGCAGACACCTGAATTCATAGCCCAGTGTGAGCAACACCCCAAAACTGCTGGGAGAATCCTCGTGTTTGGAGTTATAGATAACTCATTTAGGAACAGGCAAAAATGTTCAGAGATTCCAATCTTGAGTCATAATTCCTTAACTCTGAGGGTTTTAATCCATGCTTTTTGACACGGTTTTTAAACAGAGCATTTATAGTAGTGGGAATCAAGCCATTTTCATGAGCAGCTCAATGCTGGAATGTACAGAATCAGACACAGGATTTACTTGTTCTACAAATGAGACTCAGTACTCCAGGTGAATTAAAAATAATTTTATCACTGCAGCTACAAAGAAATTTAAGTTAACCAGAAAGTAATTACCTGTGTGGTGCAGCAGAGGTAAAGTGATATCTAGATTTAACATTAATGTTAATTGAATTATACATCTGCTGTGGGAGAAAAATAACTTGCTTAAACTCAAATTATGTTCTCCCAAATGTGATTATACATAACACATTTGCTATTCTCAGACAATCATAAAGCAAATATTATATCAGAAGGCAGAGTTACTAGGAATATTTACTCTAATGAAATACAAGAACAAACAGATAAACAAGATAGTGAGGGACAAATATTAACCCTCTGTACTGAGCTTTACTTGAGTTCAAGACTAACAAGAGGACTTGGGAATTAAGCCAGCACAGCATTTCAGCACATCTTTAGTCCTGAGTTTTGTCAGTCAGGCATTATACAAACTGCAGGTTCTCCTGGAGATAATTTATATGATGGTTTCAGCTTGCTAAACAGTGTAAGAAGCTCTCAGGGTAGTAATAAATACACCTTTGGTATGTGATCCTCTGGTTTGGAGCATTGCTCAAGTCCATGGACTTGTGTCATGGATCAGCACTGCTGGCTGCCTGTCAGGAGCTGCCCAGAGCTCCTTGCCATCCCCTCACATTCACTGCCATGAATACAGAAACACAAAAGCAGGGTGGAGAAGGAAAGATACAGTACAGATGGATTGGAGGAGATGTGAAGCATTCAGCTGTTGTATAAAACCCCAGTTTTGTGCAGGAGGTCTTGCAGCAGGGTCAGCTTTGTGCTCTCACTGACAGAGGGGACAGGCAGGTTGCTGCAGCACAAGTGACCTGCCCAGGGTTACCCTGCAGACTTGGCACAAACACTGGGGCAGGGCCTGGGGAACTGCAATAAACTCAATCTCTGACAAGCATATTAAAGGGGGAAGGTTAAAATCTGAGGAGAAAATCCCAAAAGACCCTACTTACAGAACAGCATTAGTTTGAGGTAGATTAGTTTTTAAACCACACGGCAACTGAGATGAAAAGCACACTTTAAAACTCGCCCTGCTTTCCAAATGAATGATGGGCATAATTTCCTGTTCAAATGCACACGGGAAGGGATTTCTGAATTGGGTACACTGCCTGCCACCGTCTGCATTTCACTGCAGGAGCCCTGGGGCACCTCAGAGCTGGGAACTCTGATTTAGCAGCCACCAAGAGGCAGCAGGGACAGCTGCACCAGGGCCCCTGCTCAAGCACTAAAGCTTGCTAAGCTAATCGAGGTTAACTTCTTCTAACTCAATATGCAAAAAAGCTTGCCTGGCTTCAGCCAGGGGATATCATGACAACAGCCAATAAATAGATATATATGTTTATTATGGATATCCTATATATTATATAAAAAATATATTATAATATATATATTCTGTATATAATACAGAATATTTATATATAATATAAATATATAGTGTTTAAATTAAATTTTATATATATTATATGATAATATCATATATATAATTATCACATTGTAAATATATAGTGTAATATATTATATATGTAATATGAAATTAATATATAAAATATACAATATAATCTATATATCATATATATGTATATCTTATATATCTATATATTCAGCCCAGCACTGAAACCAAGCATCAGAACTGAATTGGGTGGAAGATGGGATGACAAAATGATTTGATCTCTAAAGATGTACAAATACCTTTGAAAGAATGTTAAAAAAAAATATTGATTTAGAAGGAATGTGTTTAAGGATCCCCTTGTTATAATAACCTCCAACCTGAACTCTGTTCCTTTGTTTGGCACAGTAATTTACAGGGTGATTTAAGAATTAGTGTGCTGAATTTAGACCATTTAGAAAAGTCAACATTTTGATATCAACTAACTGTAGAATTGAATTTCTAGTACAATTTAATGCGTCTGACCAAAATAAGACAAACTGACAATTCCAAAGTCACAATGATAAGAGGTTATCAGTAATACCCTCTACATTTTTCTATTTTGAATAAGAACAGCAATTTTGTCTGGGTACTCTATAGCATAAAACAATCTGGCACCAACTATTTGTCCAAACAAAGATGTGCTCTTTAAATCACCCCTTTGAGTTTTCACTATTCACACCCACCAAAAGAGAATTTGAAATAATTTCCAGAAAATGAAAAATTACCATAGAGCTTTGATGAAGGCCCTGGCAAGACACAACACTGTGAATCTCTCATTTGGTGTGAAGCAAGGAAGCCAGAAGAAAAAAGAGATAATCAGTAACAACTCTGTATTGATATTCATTACAAAGGAATTGAGGTTGCTCATTCTAACAAGAGTGCTAAATTCAGTGAGTACCAGTGTGCAAAACTGTAGTGCTTTCTTAGAGAAGAAAAAATAACCAAGGTCTACAACTGCTGGGAGAGAGTAATACCTGAAGAGAGAGCACACATGCAGCTGGTTCAGGTTAGCAGAGTCCTGCAGTGCAGCTGCACTGATTGACAGCAGCTGAGCATCAGTCTCACACCCCTTCTCAAGCAGCACCTTGGATCTTTGCACAGAGCCACAGCATTCCAGCCCCAGCATTCCAGCCCCAGCATTCCAGCCCCAGCGAGGAGATGCTCACCACCCTCCCAAGGATGATCCCCAGAGTGTGAGCACAGGAGGGGAACAGAGACCTTGGAAATCCAAGGTACAGGATGAAACCAAAGGCCTCCAGAATTTCCATACAAACAATCAATTACTGCAGGAATGTTACCTTGAGAGTTTGCTACAGCTGGCATTAGGGCAGAGCAAAGAGAAAAAAGAGGTGTCATATGTAAAATCACTGATATTGTAGAAACACAAAGGTGATGGCAAGAAGATAACAACTCCCATAGGAATAGAAGAAGCAGCATCATTTCCACAGCTTTGGTGGTGAAACTGCTGCTTTTTGTTTTTTCAATCACCATATTTCCTACTTCAGTTTTTCACATGCCAAGTATTATATTTATTAAGTTATTGGGTAGAGTAAATTAGAATTTCAGAGAGCAGCATGTACATAGATACATGTATTTTCTGCTCTAACCTTATCACTTGACAGTGTGATTAATATCAGCACACCAAGTCAGAATAAATCTTATAAATATTTAATATTTCCCTTATAAAGGCATTAATAAAATAGCAGTAATAAGTGCAAGAATGCTGCAACACCATACCTCTCTGCTATTTTTATTTTAGATTTCTTGTTGTAAAATCATGTATTGCATAAAATATATTTCAGTTGTAAAGACAGCAAATAATGCTTGATAAATTCTGAGAAGATTTAGAGCAACTAGGAGCAAACTCATCTTCTAGTAGGATTCCCCTGCACCAAAGGGCAGGAATCTGAACTCAGTTATCTGTGAAGTTCTGGATATGTAGGTAATCTTTCATAAACTTAGAATTCCAGTTTAAACTTCCTTGTTATAACCCTTCACAAATTTTATTTAGACTCTTGGTTAGATGCTGTTTGACATGTGAGCAAGGATGTTTAACCAGTAGGCTGAGGTTAGAAATGCCACCAACAGAAGAACCCCAGACCACAGTGAGACAAATTGGGGTCCAGTAATTGAAGTGCAAAGATGTACAGCCAACACCTCCAGCAGCATTTTGACTGGTACCTCCTTCTGTCTGTTTCCAAATACATTTGTGCTCCTAAACACCTCATCCCAAAGACAAACTGACAAAAAAATCCTTTTTCCACTTTGCTTCTAAGTGGTTCACAAGAAAACCTATCCTTTCAAACTTAAAAACACACTAATTTTTACTAATTTTTGCTACCTTATTATCATTTGGCATTTTCAAACCTCAGTGCAATGGGCTTGGTCTTATAGAGGATAATGGGACATTATAGGGAGCCTGTGGGTTATAATACCAGCAGGTGGATGACAGCACTACAGGCATGATGAATATCCCAAAAAGTTTTTTGGGGCTTGTTCTTGACATTAACAAGTAGTGCAAGTTAGATGTTCACTGAAGTAATTCAGCATCTGATTTAAACTAAAACAATATACTCTTGTTCTGCATGAGACACTCTTCTCAGGAGAAACACACAGGGGAACAAACCTGCACACTTTGATATGAAGCAGGAGCAGAGAATTCAGCTTTTCTCACTGCTCACTTGGCTTCACACTGCTTTCCCTCCAAAGAGAAAGAGGTTCTTCTGTGCTGGAGGATTTAGTAGGTGGTTCTGCACTGGTGCTCTCAGGATGGGGAGGAATGCTTTAAAACCATCAGCTGATGTCCAGAGGCAGCTGGGGAGCCATCCTTCCCTTTACAGAGTCTTTGCACACAGATCCCATTTGGAGAAGATGTGTGGCTCAGCCCTCCAGGCTGCCAGCGTGCAGAACCCTCCTGTGAGGTGTAATCAGAGCACCAGTGTCCCTCAGCAAATATTACACCCTGCCTTAGTGTTCCAGGCTCCAAAATTCAGCTTTAACTGTGACATCCACTCTCCCCTGAGCTGCCTTGATGCAGCACTTGGGTCACACTGAGGCAGACAGAACGACTTTGTGAATAAAAAATCTGCTATGCAAACTTCCTACTTAGGGAATCTCCACTGCCATTTGCATCCCAACCCAAACATTGCTCCATGATTTCCCACTGTGGCTGAGCATGCACTCAGAGCTCTTTCCCAGGAGGCAGATTGGTCTGCACAGAATTAGTGGGGCAGGGAAGGGAGCTGCCTTCACGTGCTTTTGGCTCCTCTGGCACCATAAAGCAGCAGAAGAGGAGATTCCTCTTCTGACCTTGAGAACTTTGTTCCTTGCCATTATCCTACCTTCATTCTATTTGCCATAAAATGACCATCCTCACTATTTGCTGAATCAAACACCTCCAGTTGGCATTGGGACATATTGTCCTTCTGCAAAATAAGAGTTAAATGCAATTCTTAAGATGTGAAAAGGAGGAAGGCAGGAGATAGTCAAAGATTTAGACACAACAAATGGTGCATTTTTAGAGGATTAAGTCTATTCTTCAAGTGTGTGTCACATGGGACTGAAGGTCAAGAGTATACAGCCACCTGAGCAGTGAAATAATCCTCCAGAAGTGCCTTGCCTGCAGAGACTTATTATTCTGAAACAGAAATTATCAAGGGAAAAAAGAGGAAAAAAATTCAGAAGCCCAACTTTTTCAGGGATTAGTTCTATAAATATAACATCATTGAAAGCTCATTAGAAACATAAACTATATCAGCTATTCTGAAGCTATTCTATTTTTGAAATACAGGTAGTATTCATATCACTAGGGTAGCATTGTGGATTTGTTTTAGCTGATTATATTAAATCAATGTTGTTTAAAAATTCAAAAGACTATAAAAGCTTGCATGTGCCTACAGCCTGTTTGAAGAGGTTTGTAGTCATGAGAGTGGAATGAGTGCTGAAGTTGACAGTTCTGCCTGGAAACTGAAGATGCTGTGCCATGGTCTGCCTTTCACATCCTTAGGGATCCGGTGCAAAATGCACTTGATGCAAGTTAAGGAACCAAGGGATCATGTTGTGCATGGGAATCTTGTTCTTGCAAGATCCCTTCTGTATGTCCAAGTTAAAAATGCTGCTTAGCTGCCCTTCTGTGGCACTGCAGCTGCACACATGATGGAATGGTCCTTCAGGAGAGCTCCCTGTCAGGGGTATCCCCAGCTGTCCTACAATAGCCAGGCTTGGCAGAGAAACAATTCAGCTTCTAATCAGATTCACTGTGCAAGTATCAGGTAAATCAAAGAGGATGCATTTCTCAATGCCTGATACAAAAATTCCAACATAATTGCTGTCAGAGCCCCATCATTTTCTATCACATTGCTAAACCCCCACCAAGATCAAAAGCACCTGAAAAATTGCGAAGGATGCAACATCCATCTGTTACATTTCTTACAGTTCTTATAAGGCTTTTTTTCTCTCAGATCACAAATCAAATAAAAGGGGCACTGAAGTTTGAGAATGCTCACTTGATTTTCTGATTTCCTAAGAACAACACTTGACAAGCAAAGTGGTTGCATCACCCTCTTTGAAGCAGGGCAATGAAAAACTCTGATTCATATTCACTGGGTTTGTCCAGAACTAACAGGTGGCCCAGGGTGGAGAAGAGAAAGCAAACAGAGAATCTGAATATTTGAGCAGTTGTTGTCAACATATCCTCATTGCATTTTTTGAAGAAACTCTTGGCATTACTAGGAGCGCAAGTACATCAGAAGACATGGCAATATCTATATAAAATGACATGTTGCAAAGTATAAACAAGGTGATTCAGCTTGAATGGGTTTACATTAACAAACTGGTGCCAGCTGATGATCAAATTTAAAATCTTAACACAGAGTCAATAAAGAAATCAGACTGGAAATTACCATAATTTTATGAACCCTATTTAACACCACATCGAGCCTGCCAAAAAGCAATCCAACTTCCAGAAATGTTATTTTTCATATCTCTGCATTAAGGAACATCACACAGGCAATGCCTGCCATCAAAAATGGAAACCACTTCAGTGAGAGACTCTGCCACCACTGCAAACCAAACCACTCCCAGCTCTGGCAGGTGTGACCTTTTAAAAGGGTACCTGCATGTCACCTCACCATTAAGTGCTGTATCCATAATCTGCCCACCACTCTGCAATCTGAAAAATATCGCCTGAGGCCTTTGTTTCCTTTTCTAGTCTCATAATTGCAGTCAGCTTCTGCAGCAGATTCTGACATTCTCTTGTGTGCTGGCTGAACTCATTCTGTCATGAAAGGTCAGAATGTAAACAGCTTCAGAATGTCAATAGGTGATTAAAGTATTCCATCTCAGCCCCAATTGCTTATGTGCTCAACCATCAAGTGTTGATTCAGAGGTCATTAACTTTAAGGTAGGCAACTTGAGCTCATAAAGGGAAAATTTGCTCTTTACCTACCTTCTTCAATAAAAATTTGAGTCCAGGTCACATTGACCATTAGCAGTTACTCAGAGTAAGATGAAGATTACTGCACTTCCTTAATCCTCCTTAGCAGTTCCATGATGTGTATTTAATGAGAGTGACATTTAATGTATTTACATTTTGGGAGCTTGGCTTGCTTAAGAAAAGAGGACGTGGTGCTACAGATCCATTTAATCAGACTTGGCCTGATTTACCACAGTCCTGCAGAGGAACTCTATTACAAGCCAAAATAAATCATACCTAATGCTATATAACATTTTTTTTTCTCATATGTGAATTTTCAAAGGCACTTTACAAAAACAGTTTAGGTTCATTATTTCTAGTAAAAAGAAAAACTTGTCAAGCTGGCCAGTTTGTTAGCGTCAAGCCAGGAATACAATGCAGGTTCCCCGCAGGGACTTACACAGACTCAGCTGCCCAAGACCAGACTAATACAGGCAAAACAACTGAAGAATTGCAGCATGGTAGAAAAGCAGTGAATTTGCAAGGAAATCACAAGAAAAAGAAGTATTTGTGATTTTCGAGTCCATAACCACTTTTAAATAAAAGACTTCTGCAAATCACTCTTTTCATTATTTGATATGCTAAAATTAAGAGGAAAATTGATGTTAAATTTAGACCAGAACTGAAATGTACTTAATAAACGATAACTTTGCATTCTCCAAATTTAAATTCTTTGTTGATAAAAAGTTTTGGTTTGCATTTTCCATTAGGATTCCTTTTTTTTCTTTAAAAAGGGAAGAATGATGAGAAGCAATTCTAGTTCTTTTTCCCATAGTTTTACAGCAGTTTAATATTGTGTTTAACACTTCTTTGAAGTTCAATAATCTTTGATGAAGTTGAGTTTTAAGAGCTCATTTTGGATCCACTCTATTCATCAAAGCAATTCCAAAAAACTTATCCCATGTACAAGATCACCTATAAACAACATACATTTCAAAATTCAGTTTGGAAAAAGAAGCCTACCAGAAAAATCCCACTGATAGTATCATGAGAAAGTGGAAGAACTGAATACATATTATTTTAAAGCTTGTAATCTTATTTGCTCAAAAAATAGCAATATCTCTACATTGTTTATTTTCCTTTTTTTCAGTATAAAAGAATAAAAAAATAATTTTTTTTCCATGTTCCTAATCAGTTAGTGTATGCTTGTTTTTAAAGACTACCTTCAAAAAGGCTGAAGAAGACCCAGATTTGCAGAAACAAACAAGCACCAAATGTTATGATCAAATGCAGAGCATTCCAAGTCAAAAGTCTTTCTTGTTTGCAAAGTGAGGAGCAACTGGAAATGGAGTTTATAGTAAGGCTGAATTTCAAGCCCACTTTCATTTTGATAGATCTCTCAATGAACACTACAGCAGTTTAATTGAAAGCAAACAAAAAGCCAGCTAACCCCTGAAAAACAAATCAGAGATGGAATAATGAAATAATTCCTGCACTCTGCCCCAGTTTGCCAGGCAGCATCTGTTGCTTTTATCCAGAACATGCAATTTAAACACTTTTGCTTATTTCTTGTATTTTTTTCTTTGCAAGAACAGACAGAACTGACTAGAAGTCTCCTCTATTAATATGCCATATGCATGCTGTGCTCCAGCTGCCATGTTAAAAATACATAAGGCTAAATTAAAAACTGCTGCAAAGCCTTTTGGTGGCAATCAGATAACTCTCTATGTAAAATATGATTTAAAATGATAATATTTTCCCCACATTTCATATCAGTAATACAGATAAAGGATAAAAGAAGACTACATTTTGATAATTATCCTTTATGGACATTCTGTGTCAATGCTATAAATAAACTGTATTTCTAAATAGCATTTAAAAGTACAAGTACTGAGTCATAGCTTCAGCTGGTACAAACAGTAGTGAATCCAGCAATTTTCACCAGTTTAAGTGTCACGATCAAATGAACAGCTTTTCTCTTTGGAAGGAAAATAAACCCTTGCAAAGTAGTTATCATTACTACTCAATAAAGGCAGCGAGCTGAACTGTGGTGTTCAGCCAAAATCAGACCAAGTAGAAACAGTGAAATAAGCCCCAGTTTTTAGGAAATAATGGTGCCAGGATGTAGTGTTGTTTTGGACAAAAGAAGGGAGAGCAGCAGGAAAGAGAAGCTGGCAAATTTTCAAATGCGTGCATTGTCCCTGTTAATGGCCACAAACTGCAGAAACCCTGTCTGAAAGTGAGAGGGTTTGGGGAGGCTGCCTGCCCTCGGGGGAAGATGAATCTCACAGTGAGCTGGCATAACAAGATCCTCCTAAAGGGTCTTGGTTCCCTGTTACACTTCAGGGAAACGCATTTTAACTGCCTCAGTCACACCCTTGCCCTCAGCAGGGGGACACTGAAAGAATCTTGTCCTGCTTTTTGGACTCCTGTGTCTGCATCTCCCAAAAGTCCTGGGAGGGCACCTGTGGCTGAGCAGCCCCAAAGCAGCCCCTCATCTCCAGCTGGAACCTTGCCCAGCCCCTGTGCAGCACACACAGCTGGGGCACAGAGACAGCCCAGCCCCTGTGCAGCACACACAGCTGGGCACAGAGACAGCCCAGCCCCTGTGCAGCACACACAGCTGGGGCACAGAGACAGCCCAGGCCCTGTGCAGCACACACAGCTGGGGCACAGAGACAGCCCAGCCCCTGTGCAGCACACACGGCTGGGCACAGAGACAGCCCAGCCCCTGTGCAGCACACACAGCTGGG
>WBNP01005432.1:1586918-1662249 GCA_013401095.1 Passerina amoena
CCAGCCCCTGTGCAGCACACACAGCTGGGCACAGAGACAGCCCAGCCCTGTGCAGCACACACAGCTGGGCACAGAGACAGCCCAGCCCCTGTGCAGCACACACAGCTGGGCACAGAGACAGCCCAGGCCCTGTGCAGCACACACAGCTGGGGCACAGAGACAGCCCAGCCCTGTGCAGCACACACAGCTGGGCACAGAGACAGCCCAGCCCCTGTGCAGCACACACAGCTGGGGCACAGAGACAGCCCAGCCTGGGGGCACCTCTGGCACCACAAGGGCTCAGGCTCAGCCACGAATCAACATCTTAACCTGGAGAAGATATGGGAAAAGATAAAGGAAATATTCTTGACTAAGAGACACTGTTTTACAGACTATGAAAGCACACAGAGCTGCCACAAAGGCAGGAATCTCTACACA
The DNA here is from genome assembly GCA_013401095.1 of Passerina amoena. NCBI lineage: Eukaryota > Metazoa > Chordata > Aves > Passeriformes > Cardinalidae > Passerina > Passerina amoena. The sequence continues at coordinate 1,587,336 of WBNP01005432.1, forward strand.
CACACCCTGAAGGCACAAGAAAATACTCCTGGTGTTTGGACACAAACCTGTGGTTGCTTTCCTGGGAATTAGGGCAAAGGATTTCCATGTATGCTACACCAACAACTGGATGATTGAATCCTAAGCTTATACTACTTCTTCAGCTGTAACTGAAGGGGTACCTTATCATGCACTGTAGGTTAACCTACTAGTAGTCCTTTTCTCCTTCATTCTTTCCTCATTCCTGTATAGTGTATAGTCTGTGTTAAGCCTTATGTCTGTTAGTTTTGTGTCTATTAAATCAAATTCCATAACAGACCCAATCAGCCATTATTAAAGGACTTGTGAACAAGAGTGGGTATTTAGGTGCTGGCCTCAATAAAGCTGCTGCCTGGGCAAAAGGCAAGGACTCATCTGAACCCCACCATCCATTCCCAACACTTCCCTGGGATGATGCTGTTGGGAAAGTGCAGCCAGCAGCATCAGGGACATTCAGGATTATCCTTCCCAGCAGCAGAATTCCTGGAGCTCCCTCCTCTCCCACAGCCAGCTGTGCCATTTCCCAAGCACCCCAAGTCCTGCTGCTGCCAAAGCCCCAAATCACATCCCCAAATCACATCCCCAAACCCCAGAACTTTCCAGAGCTGGGCTCCCCTGCCTGCACAGAGCTTGGTCCTCAGTGATCTGCAGCCACACAGCTCCAAACCCAATAACTGCTATTGGGTCCCCAAAGTCCAGTGCTGGGCTGGGGACAGCACATCTCATAAAATAATGCTCTGTGAGGGGTTTAGAAAATCCTTCCTTTGCAGATAAGGAGACTATAACCTAATCCATCATCTCGGGCTTTCTTTGGCTTTGTTTTCACACAAGGGAAAGAAACACATCAAAACTACTGCTCAGCTGTACAGATCTATTTTTCTAAAGCAAAAAAATATTGTTATGGACCATCAGTATATCTGTACAAAGGTTAATAATTGTCAAGGCAGAAAATAATGGGTATATCCAGATAATAATTTTAATAAAAAAAGAATATTGGCCTAACTGCATAGTAAAGTCTACCAATTCTTCACTCCAGCTGCAGGAAGTAAATTTCTAAATAAATGGTCATTTCATATTATGAGAAAATTATTGGGAATGAAGCAGCTAACAGAAATAAATTAGAATAAAGAAATTCCTGTTCCATACATAATGAAACATGACTATGTCGTTTTTAAAAGACATATGAAATTAATTTTTATTGTATATTGGGGTAGCTTCATTATCATATTAAAATATCTGGCTCGTTTACAAGCTGCAGTTTCAGCCTCAAGAAAATAGTTTGCATCATTCTGAGAACCACACATATATAATAACACAAACAGAAGCTAAACATAGGTGTTATAAACATGAGAATGTAAAGCAGGGCTGGAATATTAATGTATTCCAAGATGCAAATGCACTGACAATGCAAAATTTCTCTCCACCACTGAAGCTGTTCACACCATAAAACTCCACCAAGTCAGATTTCACCAATACAAGAAAAAATGTTGTTGGACTTTCCCTGATAATTAAAATTTCTGGTATTTCAACAACACCAGAGCTATTTTCTATTGCCATGGCAGGTCTAACCCAGGGTACTGGTGCAATGGGCTGAACTGAACAATGCAGTGCCAAGACAAATCTATAAAATACCTTTATTGCCCATAACCCAGTGAGAATGAGGTTATTGCTGTGCAATGCTGCCACAGACAGGGTAAGCCCCAAATATGTCCAGTTTAAAACAAGGGATTTTGGTGCTTCTGCCTGCCCACCCTTCTCAGACAAGACAATACAGACTCACATGAGCTTCCTCAGGATCTGCTTTTCTTTTAGTATTGAGCACTATGATCAGAAATGAAATTTTAAACCCTTTTTCTGAAATGCACTGATGCCATACACGGTGATAAACTCCTCAGGTCTGGAGTTTAGCCCTCAGTGCCAGTGCAGGTTGAGCAGCAGTGTGTGGAGGGGTGCATGGCAAACCTGAGCAATGCAGCTAATGCACTGTGAAATTGCACAGCAAATGCAGATGTGAACAACAAATAGACTCAGTGCTCATTTAGCAAAGCCTTCAAAACTCCTCAAAAATCACTGGCTCAGCACTGAAAACTATAGGTTACCTCTCTATTGTTAAATCATTAAACATGGTGGGTTAATGGATCTGTAATGATATGGAAGATCAGCATTTTATTATAAGTATAAAACATTTAAATTTGCCTTGAAAGCAGCACAGAGGAGTATATGTCACAGAAATTCAGTACTTCACAGTAACTTTAACCCAAGCAATCAATCTGGACAAACACAACTCCAACATTCAGACTTGAAAAAAAGTCAGATTGGTTTTGATTCTTTTAGTAAACTAACACTGTTAAGCATTTGAAGGAAATATGATGTGTCTATTATGCAGGAAAAACTTGTTTCTAAATTATATTAAAAATATGTATGCAATTTCCTTGACAAGATTGACTTTGGCAGCTTTTTTTTAGGGGAAAGACCAATTGAGGGAAGTCTCCTGAATGAGGGAGCACAGCTGCTTTGTGCAAAAGGAGTTCAGGTGGAATGGGAACACAGCATCAATCTTTCAGGAAAACCTGTCCCTTTCACATCAGTGACTGACATGACAGTTTTAGGTCTTGAGGGAGCCTATAATTTGCTTCCTTGCAGTCTGGTGGTTGCTTTTATTTCAGTTTTGGGTGGTTTATTTCTCCTTGGTTTGAGGTTTCTTTTGGTAATTTCAATTTACTAGAAAATCAAATCAACCACTGCAATAAAACGCTTCTCTTTTTTCTTTTCACTGGGTGCACACCTGTTTCTCTCTGCAATATGTCCTGGAATCATCCTCTTATTGCATTTCTAAGGGAAGTTTTGCTGTTTTAGTCCCCTACATAATCTAACACAGAGTAGAGCATAACCATCTCCCTTGTACATCTCAGCTCCCAGGGGAGAGCTCTGAGATGTTCCAGCCCAGGAAAACTTGCCCAGCTCCTTTGGCAGATGCTGCACTGTGTGCAGGCAGTCAGCTCATTGCTCACCTGGGAATGAAGATCAAACCTCTTCTTTCAGATCCATCAAGATTTCATTATTTTTCACTGCACAGAAGGAAAGAAAAAAAAAAAAAAAGGGAATTCTAGGAAGAGTGTTCCCTTTTCCTCCTCACCCAGGAATCCACATTTGGCAGGATGACAAGAAGGAGCTGGCAGCTGCTGTGCTCTTGGTGGTGAGTCAAGGCATCTGCATCACCACAAAAGGGAGTTCCTAAAACCTCAAACTGCCTTTCCTGATGGGGAGTAAGGAGGAATTACCTCAAACCAAATTATCAGCAGAAAGAAAAAACTTCAGGATGAATCAATACAATGAACTTTAACAAATTGCTTTTACTGGTTCAGCAATTCTATTTCCTGAACTCTCCTGAATTCACTGCAGTTGCTACATGTGATGAGCATCTTTCACTCCAGCTCCCTTTTACATCCAGAAACTCTTCTTTCTAAGATAAGCATCAGACCTTTCTCCTTACTCCTATCATCCTCTCTGGTGCTTAGTAAATTAATACATTCTTTGAAACTACCAGGTAATTTCGGCCTTCAATTTATTATATAAATAGTAGCTGCAACTACTTTGTTTTGCTTGAAAAGACAAATAGTGGAATATAATGATGCTGATTTATCTTTTTTAATTAAAAATAAGAAGCTTGCTAGGCACTGCAGGATTGAAAAATGTAAGTAATTTAATTTTTCCTACTGTTTTTTCGACTGCTGTTGCAGAAGTACTTTTTCCAGCCATCAGCTCTCATATCTAAATTTCAATATCAGTGGCATAATTTGAAGTCACAGAAATGCAGAAAAATTACTTCATCTCTAGGAAAAACAAGCAATATGATTGCATTGTATCTGTGTATGATGATTAAGCAAATGCTTGTATGGTGTAAGACCAAGAACCAGAAAATTACCCAAAGTATCTCATTATACAGAATAATTTCTCCAGATGCCCTATTCAAAGACCATAAAATGTTCATTTTCTAAGTCTTAGAATACATTTCATATTCAGATTTCTATTAATTGAATAAACAAGATTAGCTGTGTTGCATCTTCAGTGTCTTTGCAATTTTATCTGCAGACTTATTAATATACTCCCTTTCACTTCTAATACTTATGCTTTGTAGAATGAAGATCACTTCGCAGATTTTCATTACATCTTGCTTTTTTGCAATATGTCAGAGGGTTGCAATTAACCTGTAACCCCCCTGATCTTTAAAAAATTGGGCAACACACAAATAAATATATTTGCTCTTAAACAGAACTTCTTGAAGATTCCTGAGAAATCTTACAAACTTTTGTGCAAAAATCTCACAAAAAATTATGTATGGGTGGCACAAGTAACAGGAAATATAGGGAATCTTCATATAGGTTGGAAATAAAATATATTCATCATTATTTAAAAGGGAAAAAGAGAAATAAATACTTTGAGTTTCACAGACTTCATCATAAAATACAAATGACAAATTGAAATTAAGAGGTCTCATGTGGACATTACATACTTTGATTTGCGGAACAGCAAATACCATGGCAAATAAACAGAAAATAATATTTTTTTAAATTATTATCAAATATCAGAAATGGAACAAAATGTTTGATTTTGAGGTTCTACTTTATAGGTTTCTTCATAATGGCAAAAATACATGACAGACTGTAAAATATTCATGGAGTGCTTAAGTTTCTCAGTGCCAAAAAGATGTAGCTAAACTGAACAGTGTCACACAAAAAATCATTGTATATATGAGATAAGAGTGAGGGTATCTGATGCTAAAGGTTATGTGTTTAAAAATTGCTGGTAGTTAATTATTTACATTTATCCTAACTAATGTATCTTGTTAATTCATAGTTATGGCAAAGACTTCTTTAGTAAACTTGTGGATTTGTCTGTTCTTGCATAAACATAACTCAAGCAAAATGCAGGAAGAAAACCAAACTGGATCACATAAATAATTATGATTGGAGGAAAATTTTCATCCATTTCCAGCATGCTTGATTTACAGGTTTGGTACTCAGCATGTGATATTGAAATATGAAATTTAACAATTCACAGAGATAAAAGAGCAATTCACAGTTCCTGCAGTTACCTCCATTATCAAACACCACCACCCCACTTATTTCTGAACATAATCTCTTGTTAAGGTTTGCTACCAACATGAGAGGCATTTATGTCTTTCTGTAGATAAATAATGCTTAGCTGACAAATGCATGAACTATTGCTGAGAGTTTCCCCATAAACAGTTATAATTCTGGTAAATGGCTCTTGTGGAAAGCCCAGTGATTCTAATAATTTTCTTATTACCAGGTGCTCTTTGCCTTCACACTACCTGAATCACTAAAACTCATTTTCAGTCTTCAGGAGCGACAGAGATCAAAGTTTCTACTGACAACTCATAGAAAGGGACATGATTAAAAAGGTAAATTAATGTATTATCTAAAATAAGAGCACTGCTGTTATTGATACAAGACACTTTGTTACTTTAAATAACAAGTCAGATATCATCCTGAGAGCACTGTGAGCATCCAAGACATTAATAAGTGCAGACAGAAAGTTGCAGAGTTCTGACATTTTCATTTATAACTGTACTTTATGGACTGACATTGGGGTTTTGTTACAGTCATTCACAATCTTATTCGAAAACAGTCCTTTTCTTGAGAACCTACCTAGAAGTGGAAAATACTAAAGTTTAGTTAAGCCATAAATATGTAGAGTCAATGAGTATATGGACAGAATTCCAACACAGAAAAATAAAACAAGAAAAGCTTAGCACCACCTTAAAGAGATATGCTGGCAATTTGTGAGTATAGTGGTAAATAAAAATGAGTCACTAGATGAGGAGTTCTTTCATACAGGCAGGAATTTTAGATGGGATGTATTGGAAACAGCTAAGATGGAAATCAGGCCTGGAAACCACCCCCAGTATGCTGAAAGACAACAGTAAAATCAGCTCTCCCACTGATTGCTGTTATCACCATGGGCCCCTGCTTCACAACAGGCCCCTCACTCAAGTTAGTCTGTGTGTCTCTTAAATAAAGGACAGAAGATATCTTCTGGCAGCCACAACCATGTGATGCCAACAGACAATTTCCTGTCAACTTCAGAAAGCTTCAGCTGCAGCCCTGTCTGTAGAGTTCTCCAAAACACACTGAGATTCATTGTGATTATTCTTCATTTTGTCAAGGCTTCAGTTGCCCTATAATGGGCTCAAGAAGGCCTTGAAGTTAACTTTGACAGGCCAAATCCCCTTTCCACTGGGAACAGCAAGGAAAAAAAGCACGAGCAGGTTCAGCTGGCTTGCACCTCTCATCCCATCAACAGCAACAATTGCAAGAGCTCAGGGATCTTTTCCTCATGTCATGCTGCTGCTTAGAGCACATGCATAATGTTTTCTTTTATTTTGGTTAATGCTTATTACTAATGTATGTAACATGTGGTAGCCTGTTATAAATTCAATTAAATGTTAATGTAAACATCTGCTTGACTTCATCTGTATACTGATACATCAGGCCAAGAGCTAAAAGTTTTACCCTGTGAGTTGCTTTTACATTATGTGCCCATCCAAGGAGAAGGAGACAAGGGAAAAGAACCTGTTAAATTGACACTGGGCAGCTACAAACTTCTCTAAGTCATTGACACTATAAAAGATACCTGTATCAAAGCAATTGAGATTAAAGGCACAGCAGTTAAAACATTTCTCCCAGGGCTCAGGAGTACCAGTGACTATTAAGGCATAAATAATAACCTCAAAGAGAGTGCAATGGGAGATATCACAGGGTTTGGAAACAGCAGAGTGAAGCCACTTGTACAGGCAGGGATAGCTACACTCACTGGACATGCTCAACTTGTCAAAAAATGACACAATTCTCAGACACAATCACAGGTCACTCACAGAAGAGTCACCCTAAGGAAGCAGCTCCTGAGACAGGCACATAAATAATAGCTTCAACTGCTACAGCTCATATAAGAAGAAATGGCCAAACAAGCAACAGCAACTTCGGAATGTGAATCATTACTTAAATACATCCCTGAATCTGAGAAAAGCAAGGAATCATTAGAGAAAATTTGCTCTGCTCTATCATGCAACAAAGCAATTATCACCTTCCTCTTAATGTAATTTCAAAGCTTGATTTCAGACAAACCATCTCAAAATTAAACAGCTTTAGAAAGCAGAAAAATATTCATTTGGACTTGTCACAGAGGGAAGATAAGGATACCATTACTCACATCAAACACAAGAGCCACCCACAAATTCCTGGCATGCTGGAGAGCAAGAAGAGTTTCCCCTGCATGGCATAGTCTGCCAAAGAAACCAGCTGAAAATTCAGATGAACAGGCGTGTTCTGACTCACATGGAAACACCTACGTGGCTCTGTGAACAATCACTGGTGCACCCCAGGAATGTTACATCCATTTGGACTCTAAAGCTCCAAAGGTTTCAACATCAAAAAATCATTTGTGTAAATTTGTTTGTCCTCTCCACCTTAATATGCGGCTGGAAGATCTGGCAATAAGAGTCAGCTCAGAGGCCCAATCCTGCTTTTTTTCCCCCCTTCTCCAACACTGTGCCTTTTCCTTGGCAGCCTCAATTAGAAGTGGTGCCATGCAGTCCTACTAATTATTGTCCTGCCTAATTCTTGTTAAGTCAGAAGGAATTTAAGTTTGCAAAGTTGGTGAATAAAAAGAACCTGTGGGTAGTTATGGTATCTGCTGGCTTGTTAATACTATAGCATGTAGACTAAAAAGATAAAACAGGTCAGGATGGATAATAAACTAATGCTAATGGACCACACTAGAAGAAGCATTTTGTGTTTTATAACATTTAGAACACTATTTTAACTGGACTAATTTTCTCACCCTTGGGAAGCAAAAATGGAGCATCAGTGGTCTCTCATGTCAGTGCTATGGAGGTTGGTGAAAATGTTGGTGGAATGTCTTGAGGACTTTGAAACTAATTGGATTAGTGCTTATATAATTAATAGGATTACTCTGACTCTGCACATTAATAGGATTTTTCCTTATCAATTCCAGGTTTAAATGTTATGAAACTGCATATGTCTGTACACCTCCCCCAAGAACTCTGTGAATCACAACAGCTCCCAGTCTCATAACTGCACAGCAGTTTCTCTGGAAGCTCCCCCTGCATATATTTATCTGGGCTCTGCAACTTTTCTGAATAAAATATAAGCTCAACCACAATAATGTCCTCCAATGCCTTCTGTACACCTTTATCTGTTCTAAACTGAACTTCCCAAGCACATACCCACTTTATTGAAACAAGGTTTTCATTGAACACATAATACCAAGTTCTCTCCAAGGCTGCATTCAAGATTTTTTTCCCCCTACAACCAATTTCCAATCCATTAAGCTGCTCTACTTTTCTCTTTTCAGCAGCTATTTAACTTGGACATTAACCTTTGTGGCTGGCCACAATCTCTTAAACACTTTGCTTTGCAATAGACTTTCCTAGGTTGTCAGTTACATTTTTTCTAGAGAAATATGATGGGGAAACCATTAGGCCTTAGTGTGGTATTTTGCTGCCATTTTTAGCTTTTAACCTCTCAAGAAGCTTTCATATGAAACCTCTGAGAAACAAAATATTTTGGACAAAGTACAGCATTAAATCAGTGGAAATGAATCCACTTCAGTGCATGACTGTTTGCATCAGCTATTTAGTTGGCAAATTGCACAGACCAAACAGATCAATGCGCACATCCTGGACTTGGCACAGTAACCAATTCTGCCTTTATTTCCTCAGCACAACCATCATCTTCATGAGAAATGTTCATGACTTTCTCTGGGAGTTTGAAACTTGAGACTGAATTAACTCACAGACTGCACAAAACCGGTAAAAGCAAAGGAAGGATTAAGAGTGTGCTGCCACTCTTTCTGCTAAAAGGGAGGAGTAGAAGTTATTTCTTAAAAGCTGCTTGACTTCAGCAATAAGAACACCATAGAAATTGAAGTGAACTTGCTGGCAGACCTGGCAGAAGACAATATTTGCCAAGCACAGGGTGTTTTCATGCCTTGCACTGAGCAGATACAATTTTTTTCATTAGAGGGTATCTGGGTGAGTCACAAGAACTCCTAGCCAGAAAAAAACCCTCTCCAGAAAAAAAAGGATAAAAGAAAAAGAAATACTTTATTCCTTCCCAAGATAATGGCCCAAAATTTCAGAAAGAAAAAAAAATTAGGGTGAATCTTCAGAAGATATTTCTCTGCAGATGAGCAGGATCCCAGTGTACAGCCAATACAAAGAAAACACCTGAATTGCCTCTCCTACAACTGAAGAGTGGCACACACTGCCCAGTGACATCCATAAAGGAGCTGGGTGGGAAGGTAACCTGCTCCCCTCAGTGGCAAGCAAAGCCCCTTTTAGAGGCTGCTACTTGTTCTCAGCCGTGCTCCATTTCTCAGTGAGTGGACAAACAAATTCTAGCAAGGGAAAGGAGTTTGCAGGTGTGGTAGAGCATAAATTAAAGTGCCTGCAAGAAGATTCTTAACCTAGCCCTACAATCAACTTCTTGTCTCAGATCTTCTCATGATTTTACAGTCAGAGTAAAGGTAATTTTCAGGAAACATTACAAAAAGAATGTATCACTGAGAGGATGCATTCAGAGAGAGTCATAAAGAACATACCCCCATGTACAGGAGAAGCAAGGAAAGACCCATGTGGCTTCCCTGTATCTGTCCCTGAACATTTTTATTTTCTCAGTCTGTATTTCAATCCTTCTCTCCAGCCACAGACACAAGACACCCTGCTTGTACATGCTTGGCAAAAAAAAAAAAGCAAAAACCTCTTGGCACTTTGTTTTTTTTAATGTATATTCCATTGCATTTCTGTAAATAAAGATGTTTTAAAATGCATTTATTGTTCTTCTCATGTGTTTCTGATTGAAAAATCTGACTTGAAAATTGAGTTTTCCAGTTTATGTTTCAGTAGATCCAAAGTAACTCAGTACTGCTTCATGCATTTTGTCGGCTGACAAATTGAATTGACTTGAGCAGAACCACATCAAAAAGTAAACATGAGAATATTACAGGAAAAGAGGAAAAAAAATGGTGTGATAATTACCACAGCTATAGACTTACCCTAATATCAATCACTGATGTCACTCACAAGACTGGGTTGCAATCTCATTAGGAAAAACCCAACCTTATTTTTGTTTGTAACAATTATTTTGCAATTGTTTGCAGCAAAGGCATGAAAAAGTAACATGGATTTTGTGCATCTGTCTCATGGTTTATCTGATTAAATCTGGAGAGGCACCAAACACAGAGAGATTACAAACAGTTATAAAAATAAATATTTGATCTTCTATTAAACTGAAAGCACTAAAATTTGAACCTCAAGTGTTAGCTACATATTTCATGTCTATGCAGGCTGGAAATAAACCATAGTGTCATCTGGAAAAAGTCCATGCCTTGTAAGTTTGCATAAAAGTCTGGTTTCATTTTTATTACTTCTGCTGCTGTTTCATGGTTTTTTACCAAAGACTTTACTGCTATTACAATAAAATATATTTATCTATCTCCACAACCATAGCTCAACTCACTGCCTTGTCCAGGGCAGAATTCAGTTTCTGTTGGAGCACTGAACCATTCAGAAATGTCACCAAATAATAGATTCCATTAACAAGGAAAACAATACTCCAAAGCCAATAGAGAGATTTCTTGTTTCAAGCTACCTATTTTTAAAAGTTCCTTGGACAGTGCCTAAGGCAAATTCAGTGTGCAGTTTAAACATTTCCCTGCTGGTTTTTATACAGATTACAACATACATCTTGTAAGTGCCACAGGTCACTGGTGTGGTCATAGTTCCTATTTTAAATATTTATATTAACCCTACTGCCTAGATTAATTAGTTTGGTTCACTTGTGCTATGGCCAGCTATAAAAGAGTCACAGATCTATAATTCCATGTTATTATGCTGAAAATTAAGTGGGAAATATTGCAAATGAATCACTTGGAAAGAAATATCTATTTTTAATTGGCAGCTACTTATTTTAAGGAGAGCATGTTGAAAGTGAACTGTATCTCCTGGACTGAAGATCCAGGAGTATCACCCAGTGGTATGCTTAAGGTGAAAAAAGATTTCATACATTAATCAATTTTTTAAAAATCTATATATTTGAGGGAAATAATCTTCTAAAATTTAAATAAACATATTTTTCAGAGTTCCTAATTCTAGATCTGTGCAGGAAACAATGGTGTTGTGTAACTGGGAACCATCATTTTGTAGAGGTTTGATGCAAATTGACATGAGATGGAGAGATCAGCAGTATTGTAGAAATAAATGTAATAAAAATTAAAAATGCATAAATATATGTATTTTAACACCTTCATTTCCCATGCATTGAGGAAATTCAGCCATATTTACATGGCAGTTTGGGATATCTGAATAAAAACCAGAAGTGGAACCATTTTTAAAACTATACTTGTACAAAACAACAGAGATCATCTACAACATGCAGGTTTAATTTTTCTCCCTTGGTCCTTACAATACAATGTGTTCTCACCACAACTTAAAATGAAATATGTGATGTGTAGCCTCAACAGCTCTGACAACATTTCTGAAAGAGCACAAATGAAAAGATTCCACACCTTGTGCTCTGCACAAAGGACAGGACTGCACAGCACAGAGGAGCAGGGTTAAAAGCAGCACAAGAACATTGCTGGAACAATAAGGAACAATAAATAACAATAAGATGTGCAGTAGCAGAGCCATCATGAAAACAAAATGTTTACATAGGACAGAAAGGAAAGCTGACAGAAAAAAAATCCTTTCATATTCCTTGGTACTTTTCTTAACCATTTGTATCCTCAGCATGGAGTGGCAGAAGATAATTTGAAACTCTGCCATATTATTTACCATAATAAAAACCTAATTATTCTCTTTTAGTTTTTAATTGTCAATTTGCCCCTCAGGCCTCCAGGATCACACATTACTCTAAACTCCATAATAGTCCTCAAAACAGTTTCATATTAGTTTTTTCCTTCAGCTAAATTCAAAAGCATTTTAATTAACTTCTCAGAACATAACTTTTTTTTTAAATGTTACTTACTTTCCTAGCTGGTCATTCATACATTAATAATGAACAACTTTCAGGTGTTAAGTTATTAACAGTAGTAAGTAATATACTTTTTTTAAAAAGTTTTAACGTTAATATGCTTTTGTTGAGTTCTATTATTTTCGTCTTTCCTTCAATAACTAAAAATCAAAACAAATCAATCATAAAACACCTTTTTGTCCTAGAATCCTCATGACAAAGGTCAACCTTCAAGCACTTGCAATTTAATGGGCATGATGGAAAACAATTAGCATAAGGTACTCAATGTTGTGTTATATTCAGGGTGTTAAACACTTTGGGATGTCCCCAGGAACGCATCAGCAGAGAAGGTGAGAGGTGATGTGGGAGTGGGGCTGGAGAAGAAAACCCTGACAAACTCTGAACTCCACCAAGCTGTCAGTGCTGAGAGGCCACGAGCATCACTGCCAGCCAGAGCACAGGGGAAAGGAGCTGCTGTGGGCACATCCCCACCTCCTCATGAATCAAATCAATATACCAGGTGAGATTTAAAAAACCCCAGGTTTCAATTTCTACAACCTGTGAACTAAAAATGTGATGAAATCTTTTCATTTGTGGCTATTTGCTGTGTCAATCACATCACTTTTTTTCTTGCAATGGTTTTGAGATTTTGAGCAGGTTACTGAGAAATCCAGGTCTGTTTCAGATAAAATTTTGCTGCTTCATGAACTCCAGGACATATAAGCCAGTCTTATGCCTTGGGAGTTTTTATTTACAGAACCAAACTTTCTTACTTTCCTTAAAATGTATTTTAACCTATAATTCTTCAAACTATATATGAACACCTGTGTTTACAAGTGCAGAACTGTAGCCTGAGGGTTTCTGGTGTATTTCCCTCATCACGAAACAGTGCTGCCAAGTAAAGTCAGTATATTCAATACAATCTATTCAAGGAGAACAACCAGTCTGAGCAGTGTTTTTCATCAAGCAAAAGCCAGTATTCATCATCAAAAATAGAATATGTGTTTAGTCTGGACCAAACCACCTCCATGCACACCTACACCAGCTCAGTTCCCTTTCTTTGTCACAATGAGCATCTGCTGGGTGCTGCAGTCTCCAGAACTATCTGCCTCCTTCTCCTGCCTGTTGGACACCCACTATCTTTAAGAGTGTGCAATTATTATGAAATTCAAAGTTATAATTTATGGAGGCTTGCTGCTGTTGGCTTTAAATCCTGTGTTTTTGCTGCAGATGGGAATGTTGCTATGGCAGCACCAGAGTCAATGCAGGCCACAAACCCTGCCCAGGTTCAGGGGCCTGGTGTCCACTCCACTCCTGGTTGCCATGGCTGCACTGCTTTAAGTACCAGCTAATTTAACAAGTTATAATCTGCCTCTGTGCATTGCCATCTTTGTTTTAAATTGCTCTGTAAGAATGGTTCTGGGATTGCCAGGACAAATTCCAGGAAATGGTTCTGCCTATTACTCCCCATTCTTTCCAAATGGCAGTGGAACAAGAATAAGGTGGCATGACCTCCAAGAAGCATTTTCTAAAAAGTCATTCATACAAATAAAACCCTTACATTTTAGAATATTTCTTAATAAAAGTGCCACCTGCCGATATGTAGAAGAAACCACTGCTGTTTATTTCCTTCCATCCCCATTTCCTCTAGGTTCACACACTCACCACGACAAGTGGTGCACGGTGTCTTCTGACCAGTGCCCAAAATCAGATGATTTTGGTGCAGTGAAATTAATTAATTTCATAGGACATTTATTTTGTCTTAACACCCAAAAAGTCAAGAACAAGTTATGCCACATTCCACAGGATCTAAGAAGGAAACAAGGTTAAAGTCTGAAAATTATTTTCTTGTTTGGGTTTAGCCCTAAAACCTTCAACTCAACATGTCACCTAATATATGGAATTTGCCATCACGTTTCAGTGTGTTATCAAAACACTCAGACTGATATAAATCAGACACTTGGTGTAGCTTTTCAGACTGCAGGAAAGAACAGGGAAAATTAGAATTTCAACATTCTTCCTTACCAGGGGATGAAGATGATGATACTCTCCAGATAAGATTCAGTTGTATTGCATGATGTAAGGGAATCAAATGCAGTTAAGTTCCCCCAGTTTTCACTTCCCAAAAGTTCCCAGCACTGCTGTCACTGTTAGCATGAGTCACTCACTCCCAAGTGTGCTGAGCATCTTGGTTTTTCAGGACAGGAATGGGATTTTCTCTGATACTTTCTAACAAAGTTTAGGATGCATGACACTCTGCTTTAACAGTCCTGTATCTGTTTAGGGATTTAAATGACGGCTCTGCTGCTGGAAACATCATCATGAATAATGGGAGTCTCAGATTTCCTGATTTATGAGACTTGAGTTTGAGATTAAATTACTTTCCTTAATTATCAGAAATTACTTCCCTAAAAATAGTTTGTAAGCAAGTTTTTCAATCCTTTTTTCTGCTCTTTCCTTTGTCTACCTAAAGGACCATAGTTCAAAATCTGAGGAAAATTGTTCCTCCTATAAATGTTTACAAAATATTTCTTTAAAATAACAATTGTTTTTAAATATTTACATTTTACAAATATCAGAGTAACCAACTTTAAAATACCTTTCTCCCTAGCATTCCCTATGAGATAGAGAATGCAAACTCCTCATAGATTTTCTCTTTTTGCTGAAGTTCAGTCAAAAAAAAAATCTGCACGACAAATCACTGCAGAGCTGTCACTTCCCTTTCTAAGTAAAAACACAGAGTACAGGGAAAGTCAGGTTAATCCTTTCAGCAGAAAGCTGGCCAGTATTTGCTGTTTATGCCACAAATGTGCCCGTTTCCATTCATTATCTCCCTCCCTTGCTTGGGCACCATATTTAACAAGCTTGCAGGGTCCTTGCAGGGCAGCACAAGGGTCTCTTCCCCACCTTCTCTGAGCACTAAGATGTGACCCTGCTGACCCACGGGAGCTTCTGAAGGCACAGTTTTCTGAGAAAAGGAAAATCCTCACATTTGGCCCTGACTCCCTCTTTGCACTTGGGGTAAATATTCCTTTTCTTCTCCAGTCTGTCTTTCTGATGCCTCGCTCATTTACAGGACCATATATCATGGCAGAAGTTCATTTGTGTTGCTCCTGTTGAGCAAAAAAACCCCAATCTGTTTCCTTTTCCCAACACTGGAGCTGCAAGTCAAGAAAATGTATTAATTGTCTACATTTATAACAGAATTCTGCAAACTGTCACCCTGAAACACTGAAACAAATGAAGCATTGTGAAACATATCTCTTGATTCTTTCCACTAAATAATATATTATTAGAAATACTAATAACAGATTTCCTCTTTTTTTTTACCAACACTGGCAGGTCAAAAATTTACTTTGCTAGAACATTCTTGGGTGTACTCACAGAAGCCAAAGAAATCAGGTACTTCTCACTAAACTTAAAATCATTACAATAAAATAGATCAGTGTTTAAATATAACAGATCTAAAGGGGAGCTTCCTTCAAGTTTGAGGCAGAAAAATTTGGAGGCTTCTGCAAGAGAATTTTAGAATAAGGGCATTCATATCTTAATTTATGTTCAGCTACTGCTTGAAAAATTGTTAAGAGAAGGCTGATTTTCATGTATTTCTCTAAATTTCTGCATGTAATTCTCTTGAATTTCAAAGCTATATCCAAGACACTGACTTCCTAGACTAAGCCTCAGGCTATCTAATAATAAAAAACATAGCACTAAAACAAGTTTTCATCATTGAGAACTTCCTAGAAGGACAACAAAGAGCTCCCATGTAAGTATGTGCTGGAGTCAATGTGAGTGCTCCAGATCTCAGTGCAACACACAGACACTGAGCCTGGCTGCTAATGAAGAACACTCTCAAGATGTCTCATTTTGAAGCAGAAAGGTTTATTCTAGAGAAAAACGAGGCAGTGGGACAGCAATTGCAAAGGTAAACTGTAACTCAGGAACAACATCCACCCTATTAATACGATTCCTGTTCAGAAGCAGAGTTACTTGAATTATTTTCAGAGTTCACTATGATCTTGTACTGCACACAGGAATGCTGGATGGAATTAATTTAGCATAAGGCTATATATACACAGGCTGAGAGGGAGAAAGACTTTTATTCTTTTGTATTGCCAAACTCACAGTGCTAAGCAGGTTGCATCAGAATTTCTACCCAAAATTACAGATTTCACCTTAAATATTCCTCTCAAAACGCATCATTGTCTTGCTTTGGGATCCAGAACAAAAGCTACTTAAGTGGAAAGGCTGCCACCAATGCCAATGTCAATGTGTGTAATAGGCCATTGGCAAAGCCACCTTTGTGGGAAAATGGAAAAAGAAAAGGCAGGAAAGTGAAGGAACAGATGGATGTGAAAATTATCCTTTGGGAACAATAATATCTGCAACTGTCCCAAGAGCAGCAGCATTTTGTAGATCATGTTTAAATTCAATTGAAGAAAGAAATGCTAATGGTGATGGATGGTGATGATTGTGAACAATCTACCAGAAAGCAAGAAAAATTAAAAAAAATTCATTAAAAATTAGTTTTGAAGGGAAGGATCAATACAGTAAAAGAACCAGAATTCCAGACCCATTGTGCCCAATGCAATGGTGCAGAGCACAAACCTTGATGGTAAATTCAGATGAGCAGGGATACACTCTGGGCTTAAGAAGAGCTTAGCAAAAGGATCTCTCTCTGTGAAGAAATTCTTGGAGACTATAACAATCCAAACAATGGTGGGAAGGAAAGCAGCAGGAACAGCCACCATATGCCCTTCCATTCTAGCAGATTCTGGGAGGCAAACAGGACATTGGTGCCCAGCAGCAGTGGAGTTTCCTGGTTTCTGTTCCGGCCATCCCAGGAACCAGAGGGCTCCCAGTGCATCCCCTGTCCCTGCCTGAGGAGCCCCTGGCTGGTGTCACCCTGGTGCCTCTGCCAGGGGGGCACAGGTTCCACACACACCTGGGAGAATGACCTGCTCAGGTGCTGTGCTGTCACTCCTTCCTGAAAGGGAAAATCAAACCAAAGGAGAGTCTTGCGCTTCAAAAAAGGACCAAACAGATATTTATAGGCAATCTTTGCAGAATTAAAAACCTGTCTGAATTGTATATTTTTCACCAGTTTATTGATGATGATGTCTCCTCTTTTGCATTTTCAGGTAATACTTTAGGATTAAAGCTATCGTGCCGAAAGATGTCAGTTCCAGTTCCTATTTCCTTTTTTAATTATCATTCCAATTTTCATAAGCTGACATGTAGCCTGCAAATTACTATCTCCACTTTTGCCAGAAAACAACAAAGGACTTCTCACCAGTGCCTTTTGCTTCCAGAATTGTTTCTTTCCTGGTAGGCAGCCTCTTGTTAGACTTGGGTGAAAAGTCACCTTATATAAAGAAATCTACAGGTAAAGGCCTATTGAAACCAAACTTAATCATGCTGAATTCTAGCATTCATTACCTGAAAAACAAAACCCCAAATCACTGTGGATGAACTGATGCTCTGTATTATTTATTTCAGGCAAAGCAAAAAATAGTTTTTTTATTAAAAAAACACCAGTATTATAACTATGTCCAAAAAATATGAGATATCACATTTTCAACAAACAGTATCAAGCTGGCTACTTTTATTTATTTGGTTTACATTCCAAAGATTAATTCCTTTAGGGTTTTTTCCAAGTATATGGGCTAGGATCCTTATCTGAACTATCTAAAGAGCACCTTGATTAAAAGAAAACATACAAGCCCCAGAAAACACCAGCAATAAAATCTATGTATAAAAATTATTTTAAAATATTCAGTCAACAATATGATTGGCTTTTCAGCAGTAACACCTCTGACTTAATTTCCTCCCTCTGGGGCAGGTTCTCAGGTGGTATAGAATATCTTGAACACCTGCCAGACAGCAATAGCAACCATTAGGCAAATGGAAAGCTTTTCTCAGATTGTCAGCCCTTAAAAAAGACCATTCATTTCTCTTTGCTCTCTATTTCCCCATCACTCACTCCTATGGCAGTTGTCATACACCACCCTGCTCAGCTGCAAATCCATATTTCCATTTTATTGCATATGCCTTGCAAAAGTCTTTGCTCATGACACCTTTGACTTATATTAACAGCAAAATAAAGCCTAAAAAGCGCTGTAGTGGTTTCTGGACTTGATCATATTATCATAGAGCACCTCTGCATTTTTCCTTACAACAGCATGCATTTCAAAGCCTCCTATAAGTGAGTGTGTGTATATAGATATATGTATTTATTAGCATCTCCTGCTTCCTGTAAGAAAACTATTTGTCTACAAGGGCATCTGGTGACAGCACATTTGCTTTTCAGGTGTATTTCCACAATTTCTTTTATACATTCTACACCATTACCCAGGAATAGCTCAAAGTTCAGTGCATCAGGAACACAAGAAGATGGGGTTTTTTATTTATAGGTGTGCAACTGTATACTTTAATATCAGATATGATCAATCTCCCTCTAAAGGAAGTACACCATGTTTTATTAAAAACTTCTGGAGAACATAATTCTCACAGTAAGTGAAAGTGTAAATAAATATTCTTGCAAGGGATACATGAATTATTCTAAGTCAGCAGCACCATGTCAGTCAGGGCTGATTAGATTCTTTACAACACCATCTTATGAAAAGGAAAAATGTTATATTTGGTCCATATAGGGAATTTTTAATGAGTGATATTTGTGGAACTTTTGGGATCAATGAACCTTCTGTCATAAACTGAAGCAAAACCTTTACTGCTGGTCTGTGAACATTTTTTTGGAAATTCAGGTTTGCACATGTTGTAAATCTGAATTATATTAACACCCAGAGAGCTCAGCTGAAACCAGCCCCCATTGTAACAGGTATGACTCTACACAGTGAGAGAGGCACAACTCCATTATCTCACTGTCAGAATTGCCTACGTGCAGGAGAGAGGACAAAAGGCAAAGGCAGCCAAGGTCCTGTGCTCCTCCAGGCTCTCATGCCAACTTGGCACCTGGTTAACAACATTTCCCAAACTGTCCTCCAGCTACTGGCAGCCAAATCCATTTTAAGAGAAATGGCACCCCAAAGAAAATTTATGCAAGTGTATAATCTTCCAGGGAACTCTTCAAGGATGCAGAAAAAAAATACCCTAACACATTACCCTAGAAGCAAACTTAATAATATATGGTCTGCAAAGCATAAAATATAAAGAAACGTGGTGTTTCCAAGTTCCATCCAGATATATTTAAAAGCATATACAGAGTATCTATCTGAAACACACCAGTGAAGGATATCTGAATACTGCAGGGAAATTGCCTCAATTCATTCTCCTTTCCTCTCAAACCCTGTAAAGGAATCACTTAAAGAAGTCTCTTACAGAAACAATGCTGCCTCTTACTGCCAGTGAAAGTAATGAGTCTACACTTTCAAAAGATTTTTGGGCAAAGTTTGTTTGCAGCTATAACAATTTACACCCAGAGTTACTCCAATGGTATCTACAGAGCTGTTCAAATTTACACAGTTATCAATAAGAAGAATTTGGTTCTGTGTTTCACATACCCGGGTTTAACAGCTGCCCTCTGTAAAATGCAGTTTCAGTGATTACAGATATTTCAGGGACACCCTGGTTTGTTATCCTGCATGGCAATTCCATCTAACTTCAGTAAATATGTTTAGCACGTTGCTGTAGAATAGATTCCTATTTTGTTGTGAATAGACCTGCATTTATAAAGATGAGTGCTCCTCCCTAGGAATGGATGATTTCCACATTAATTGGTAAATTGCTGTTCCTTGGCAATTAGCACAACTTGGTCAACAATAAAGTAAACCTTCTCAAATGAAATGGAAATTATTTCATCTTTTCTCTGCCCATTTTATTTCTGCTTGGGTGGGAAAAAAAGTAAAAGGGAAAAAAAGAAAAGGAATGAACAAATTCTGTTGCACTGCTGGGGCAGACTAACTACAGCAATAAGATTACTATGTGATGTTGTAAACACCAATATTAACTGTGTCCAAAAAATATGAGGTACCACATGTTCAACAAACAGTATCAAGCAGGCTACTTTTATTTATTTGGTTTACCTTCTGAAGATTAATTCCTTTAGGGTTTTTTCTAGGTATATGGGCTAGGATCCTTAAAGAAAACTGATGTTTCCACATAATCACAGAGTGGAACCATGACAAAAACTGAGATACTGCAAGAATTTTGACAGCAGCTTAAAGTGGTGTCTTGAGAGCTGATTCTGACCTTAAGTTAGTTGCTGGCCTTTTCATCAATCATGGCCATTATTCAGGTACAGTTTATTTCCACTCCCTCTCCCTCACTCCTCTGAAATATGTTTTGATAGCTTGACAGGAAAACTGCTCCCTAAGTTGGTCACAAAGTTTTCTGTAATATTTTCTGCAATATTAGCAATACCAAGAAGAGAGGCGGGTCTTATCCAGACCTGCTTACAAATTCTTAAGCACTTTTGTTTTATACAGTTTAACAGAAGTAAAGATTGTTTATTCAGACAGTAAAATCTGTTTCTAATCAGCTAGTAAAAGACAATTCCTTCCTTAAATATCTTTTTTTTCTTACTTAGATTTGCTAAGAAGTGCCATGGAAACTAGACATCAATGTGGCGTGATATTTGCAAGCATCTGCAGGTTTAACAGAAAAATGTGACAATTAAAGGGAATCTGAAAATTGCTGTGTTTCTCTGATAGATGGGATTTATCAAATTAAAATTTCTTGATCATTAAGCAATTAACTTATTCTGTTGTAAGTGAGAAAATGACTGATGATTTATCCAGTTTTAGAAGCCAGAAGGGAAAGGAGAGAAAGGTTATTTTTAATGTTACTTAAGAAATATGACAGTTGGGAATCAATAAGGAAATGACAAAAAGCTCCACAGACCCTGGTATCTCACCAGGGCAGTGTGAAAGGCCTTGCCTGCATCTCAAGCCAGAATCTCCATGGTCAGTGCTCACATGGACAGAGATGGAATGGAAAATGGCACAAACCTCAAGCAAAACTTAAATTGTTTTGTTAGTTAATAGTGAACATCAGATTCTTTAGGGCCACTCAGGTCCACAAGCACTGATTTATCTCTGTGATTATTTTACCAAGAGACACAGTTAAGATGCTCTCTCCTCCTAATTTCCTATATTATTTTGCAATTGCCTTGTCATCTGACCTTTCAGTGTAGGTAGATACTATTTAAATTGAGGTAACACTATTACTGTATTTTCATTTTTCATAAAATAGAAAAATCATGAAAAACTCATACAAAGTAAAGAGTGCCAACAAAGGTGCACGACTTTGCTTCAGTAAAATTCCTTTGGATCACAATATAACTAATGAGATATTGCTCTGAAATATGATTTATTTTACCATGTAGATTGATTTTTCTGCAATTTCTTACTAACTGCAAAATGCCTACTAATTAAAGCAAGCTCAGCCTTGCCGTCCAGCACTTACATCACAGTTCTCCTCTTCTGAGAACCAACACAACTCGGTGTTTTTCTGCAACCAAAATGTAAGGAAAACATTTTAACCAGTCTTAATATTGATTAAATGAATGAATGAAGGCTGGAATCCACTATCTCATTTTTGGGGTGACAATTACAAAATATACAGGCTACATAACAAATTTAGAACTTTCAAGATAGAAGGATGGTATGAAATTTGTGGAACAAGAATGTATTTGCTTCAATTTTTTGCTTTTGATGAGCAACATGCTTTTACTGATATAGCTTTTTCAAGGTCATACACAATGGCTTGTTGTAACTCAAACACAAAGGAATTGAAAACTGAAAAAAAATAGAATTCCCCTCAAGAATTTTCTTCCCTCTCTTCTCAAAGTAAAAGCAGATGAGAGTTCTAAATATTGTGCATAAAAATCAACCAATATGTAGGCCTTTAGTGATCTGCCCTGCAACACAGTATCCCAGAAGGAAAGAAGTATTCCACGAGAAATGAAGATATTATTTTTCTGAATAATGATATTACAATACTGCCTGAGAATATGTGCACTTCCTTTCATTTGTAAAACACTGAATTTGGGTCACAGTAACCAAATCCTGTGAAGGCAAATCCTTCTCTAACTGACTAGCTTACACACTAATTTTAGGAAAATGGTATTAAAAAAGGAACCAAACATATTTGTGGGCTTCCTTCACTGACTCTTTTACAGACACTTGAGATTAGCCCTGCTGCTTCTGAATTTTGCCTGTATCTCCAAATTAGTTTTCAGACAGTCCTCCTCAAAGAAGGAAATATCTATAGAACCATACCCAGTGCTTCTGCTCACCACCTTCTCCCCCTTTGGCTGGCAACACCCATAATCACTTTCAATTCCATCCCCCAATTTACATCAAATTTAGAAAAAGGTAAATGTTTCAGACACATTACACCCCAGCAAATTCCCCCCTCATCCTCTAAGAAAACCCTGAAACAATTCAGTGTAACAATGAGCTTTACTTAACGTGCCCAGAAGGAAAATGGCGCAGCATCCTTTGATCTATATTGGACCCAGAGAATCAAAACAGGACAGATGTGTTATCAATAGTTACAGATCAGGAAAAGCACTAATAGATTAGTACAAGGAAAGCAGGAAAAGGTCAAGGAAGAAAGAGTGTATTTTGTTTTCCTCACTCACAAATGGAATGACAGAATCTGTTTGGCTGGAAAAGACCTCTGAGATGGAGTCCAGCCACTAACCCAGCACTGCCAAGGCCACCCCCAAACCATGGAATGAAGGGACACAGCCACACATCTTCTAAATACCTCTGGGGATGGGGACTCCACCACTGCCCTGGGCAGCCTGTTCCAGTGCTTGGCCACCCTCCAGTGGAGTTTTCCTGATACCAAATCTAAACCTCCCTGACACTACTTGAAGCCCCTTCCTCTTGTCCTCTAGGACTTTCCCTAGGGAGAAAAGCCTGACCCCCACCTGGCCACAGCCTCACTTCAGGCAGCTGTAGAGAGCAAGAAGATCCCCCCTGAGTCTCCTTTTCTCCAGGCTGAAGAATCTGAGCTCCCTCAGCTGCTCCTCATCAGAGCTGCCCTCCAGACCCTCTCCATGGCTCACAGGGAGTGACCCAAAAACTGCCAGGCTTTTGCTTACTTCTTTGTGGCATTCAGTTTGTTTTCCATTCCTGTTCCTAGGTACCTTTCTGTATTTCCAAAAGGTTTATAGAACTGTTCTACAATTTTAGGAGACACATGGTTTATCAAAGACTGAGAGAAAACCATTGTTGTAAATATGCTGCTAATTTAGCTCAGAACTGATGAGTTTTTATGTAGAAATTTTTGTATAAAGATTTGTTTTAAATAAAAGCTCTCTTTCAATGCTCATTATGGAGTGTCATCCTTTATTAGTCCCTGTCCTGATAGAAAATAATGTTTACACTGCAACTCCTCAAATAAGGCAAAATTTTCCCAATCTTGCAACTTGTAACACAGGTCAGTGTTTCCTGAAGCCTTGACCAAAAGCAAATCTAACTCCAGACATCTTTATTTAGGTCATCTATCCAGGCCCTGCAGAAACCTACCCTGTGCAATGAAAGATGCACTGAACCTTTGACATTTCCACAGATATACATCAGTGCCTTAGAGACTTATGTGAGCATTTCCATTCCACCAGAGTAAACACATCACTCTCATTGATTTTAACTTATGGAAACGAAGATGGAGAACACTAACTTTATAATGTCTTGTCTAATGGTTGGCTGGGAGATCTCATGAACCACACTCAGAGTCCCAGCCATGAACTCAATCCTCTAAAATGCAGGAAAATTTTAGGACATAAAATGAAAATTAATAACACTTCCAACAAAAATAGACCACATCCCAGCAAATTCCTGGAAGTACAGATTACAGAAAAGAAAACAAACTAAAATACAAAAGAAAGTACTCAAGAGAATGGTGGTTTCTTTTAATTAATCCCTTGAATTCTCATGTTAGAAAAAATTAAAAAGTAGTGAACCATAGGAATCATGAATGACTCAACTATCAAAGTTCATAAAGGCAAAACCTGCACATTTCACATTAAAAAAAAATTGTTGTCAACTTATTGCAAAGTCCCATATCTTCTCAGGGATTACCCATGGGCAGCTCCTCACAGCACTGACTCCTTCTTCTCCACAACACAGCCAAAAAAACTCCAGCTCTCTCCTCACCCAGCTACCCCATTCCTTTGTAGCACTCTTCTTATTGGACCCAGCTGTGCCCTGTTAAGGGCAGGCCTGTTCCCAATCTTTGGTGATTAGCACAGCTGCAGCTCCTCAGGGCTGAGATTGCCTTCTGCACTGTTCTCTTACATTCTATCCCTCCACAAAAAAATAAGATATATTCTTAAAATTTACTACAATTCAAGTTGAATTTTTTTTCTAAGTAGTTATTTTTTGTAGGTTTTGTTGCTTTGTTGTTTGGTTGTTTTTTTATTTTAAGGCATGGATTGGCCTGACAGAAGGATAACCAATACTTTGCAAAGCTCAGTACTTGAAAGTAATACTCAGTGAGGAAAAAAAAAAGTCAATATAATTTAGTGCTTTCCCATCTAGTTCTGCTCCCAGTGGAATGCATGCAAAAGAACAGCAACAAACAAATCACCCTAATAAACTTTGGGTGAGAAGGATGGGGGATAGTTTTTGAGAAGCTTGGACTTCCATTAAGGCTTTCAGGCAAATCTCCTCGGTGGGTGTCCTGTGGTGCCTGAAGCACAAGGTCAGGATGAGTTGCTCCGGTATTTCAGACCAAAAGAACTGCACACACTTTAATTCTGCTGAATTTTTTGCATCTTCTAGAATTCCTAAGATAAAGTACAGTTTTCTTTCAGTCCTCGTTTAGTCAGGGGAGAGAAACAAATACCTATGAAAAGCAATTCAATTTTTCTTATTCAGTCACTTTCTGGAGTGTTTTTCTGTTTTGTTTCTGTGTCAGTACTTCTAGCCTGACATTACAAGCCCTTTGCATAAGCACTCCTTGGTCTCACAGAGATGGAAATGACTGAAAGTCTCCTAATAAATTTTAGATGACTGTTAGAAAATCTCTCCCCTTTTCAAACATATTGTCAAAGCTGAAATGGAACATCTAGAAAGCTCAGAGCTGCTGCTGTGCCAGGAGCAGTACCTGAATTTCCTTAGAAGGATATGCAAAGACCTTTCTATCAAGCCCTACAGTCCCATTTCATTGCATTACCTATTTACTTTAAGAGATTAGACTTAAATATTGCTTTAAAAATCTTAAACTATTCACTCAGCTACAAAATTACCAGCCTTGTTCACACTGAGGAGTGATAACAGCTACACACATGATTCATGAGCCCAAGCGACACCACAGCCTTGTGGGGGCTCTTGTACAACAGAGAGTTTTCAGCAGCAGTCAGAAAAGATCAGGCCTGATGATGGGCAAGGACATGATCCAGCTCCCACTGAAATCTCTGTGAATGTTCCCATTTGTTTCAGCAACTTGGAAAACACAGAATATTCTGCTGGAGTGATGCTAACAGAAAACATTCAGCTGGTGCCGACGACTGCACGGCTGGAGAGCCTGCCAAAGATATCTCTTAGTAAGGGTGGAAAGTGTTGTGAATTGACTCAAATTCTTGCAAACTGACTCCTTATCTGGGTTATGAGGCAAAAAGAAGAAAAGTTTAAATACTTTTCATCTCCAGCACCTTAGTCACCATCCTTCCTATGCAAGAGGAGTGTGAAAAATGAGTGTTTCCTCCATAGAGAGTGGGTGGTGGCAGGATTGCCACTGTTTTTATAGAATTTTCCTTACAGAGGCCAAAACCCAGCAAGTATATTGCACACAGCTTCTTTAGCAGTGCATCAGAATGTTTCATAAACTGAGCTGCTATTGCTCCTGCCAGCACTTAAAAGGAATCTCAGTCTGCAGTGGAGATGCAGCAACTCCAGTGGTCCAGTCCAACTGCAGCTCCACGGGGTCTTAAATGAGATGAATATTCAAATTAGGTAGTCCTCTGTCTGCTGGAGGATTTGAAATGCAAAAATATGATTTCAGGAATTGGCAGGTTCCCCTTGGCTTGCAGTTTTGCCTGTTTTGCTCTCTCATATTTCACAGAAGGAGAAATTCCTAAACTTGGCAGCCAGGAAGGCATGAATAGGAGGACAATAATTCAGTAATTACTTCAGAAACAAAACAGGAAGGATTCCTGCTCTGATCTGTCTTCACTGTCTACTCAGAAAGCTTAGTACATAGAAATAATACCCTCTGTTTAGAAGCTGAAATAGGGTACAAAGAAGTAACTGAATTAGAGAGGTAACTGCAGGTCTTACAGATACTAATAACAGCAAATATGTTATTTATATTATAATGCAAGGAAATTATAGGCTAAACAGAATAAAATGTCCATTATCCAAGGAAACACACCATAAATTGAAATGTCCATAATTTTTACAAAACCCCTAATGGTCTGTTCTACACTCACATGAATACAAAAGTTTCCCAAATACCTGACAAAAATGTTTGCTGCAATTAATTTGGTTTCTTGGTCTTACTTCATGAACCATATTTTCTTTTTTATTCTTTGATTCCAAGCAAAGTTGGACCCAGACCAGCAGAGGGAGACTTCTAAATTTTTAGTACCCTAAAGAAGTGAGTCAAAAATTGGCAGTAGATATTTTCCTTGAAGAAAAATTAGTATTTTTTGGCCATGAAATTCACAGGATTCAGTTCTACTGTAGTTCTCTTTATTTATTCTCAGTAAATGCACCAGAGAGCATGATTTCCATAGTCTGGAAATTTTGAAGTTCTTACTAATTTCCTGACCTGTATGAAATACTGGTTTATGTCACTAGTATAGACAAGAGTATGATCTTTTAGCAGTTAATATTGTTTTGGAGTGAATATCTCACTTTTAATTAGAAAGCACAGATGTCTATTAATGATTGAGTTAGAGAATGGCTTTCCAATGTCTGCACACATCTCAAAAAAAAATAATTCATATTTATATATACTATATATTTATTCTGTGGGGTAAGATTCATTGCTGATAAGATGGATAAAGGAAATCACCTTGCCTTAGTTTCAGAAAGACATTTCAATATCTTTAATTACTCAAAATTCTTTGTGAAACCCTGATAGCAATTAAGGACAATGTTGTAGTCAGATAACAGGTGTGATAAATTTGACAAAGAGCAACATTTCATTTGAATACGATAAACAGAGACAACAATAATTTAGTTGTCTTATAATTCAGACAAATGCAAGGCCAATTAGAAATAATTGCCCTTAAGTTACTATGATGATTTTCTAATCAAAATGTAACTAGATTCTTTTCAAATTTAGAATATGGCTATCCCTAATGTGAGAGGAGAGCACTGCATTATGAAAAGGAGAATGTTACACCTATTGCAATGCAAAAGCCTAAGAACCTCCTTCATCTTATTTACTGCAGATAGAGCAGTGCTTTTATACCACCTTAATTGAGTGCTAATTGACTGCCTACTTTGCATCCTATGAAGAGTGGTTTCCTTCATCACAGCCAGCCACATGGAGGGTTTTATTCCAGCAACTGCAAACTTCTCATTGATCCTCACCAAAATTTCCCAAGCTTTTCCCCTCTGATATTCCTCTCAGCTATTAGCTCCTTTATTCTATTTCAAATCAGCACACACAGCTTTGCTTCCTCTCACTTTATGTAAAGTCAGGCACAAGAATGCTCACATAAATTTACTTGTCAAATCCAGCAAGAAAAGACAGAATTGCAGCAATGAACATGTATTTACCAAGTTCAATGTGTGCCAAATCTTAAAAACCAGGAAGGGTGTTACACAGAGCAAGGATCTGGGATTTTCTGTGCAGCCAACCACTACACTTAGTGCATTTTGTGGTCCTCTCCTTGCAATGTTACAGTGAAAGATTCCTTGAGATGAACAGAACTTTTCAATTATCTTTATTTCTTTTTCATTCCCAGTCTTCTGGAAGCCCTTTCAAAGTCAGAGAATATTTGCAGCTGAAGAAATGGGTAATTTGTTGAGCGCTGCTGGTGATGGACACCATCCCTTACACCTTTTCATTGTATTGTGAATTCTGTACAAAACCAGGCTGTGCCTTGCTTGTCTTAATGTCAGCAGCTGTTCAAGCCTGCCCTGCACATTTAGAATAAAGCTCCTTCCTGGGCCTGACTCCTCAGCTGCATTCATTTCTCACTCCCTCACGGGGATCTCCTTTGGAACTCCTGTCTGCTGCAGGATGGATTTGGCACGGGAAGCAGAGTGAGCCCTGCTGTGCTGTGTAAACCCCACATCCCAGGGCTGCTTCTCACTGGAACCTCTGCGCTGGGGCAGCTGGCACAGGAGCATGAGCAAATGGGATAAAATAATTTCCATCCCATATTTCAGAGCAGTTGGATTCTTTTCTTTTTAGACAAGCTGCTGAAAAAGAATTTCATGCTGTCACTGGTTCCTTAGGATGCCCCATGAGATGTGGATATAAAGAAACTTGATGGACAGAATGCTCTGCACAGCAGAACTCACTGTGAAACAAGGGACTTACCCTGCACCAAATTATGTTATTAATTATGTTACAATTAAAAACTATGCTGCTGTTCAAGTGTTGCCTAAAATCTCCACAAGATGCAGATACTCCAGACTTCCATTAACTGCTTTAAGGAGTCTTACATCAGGGCTTAAAGGCTAAAAAAATCTACTAGATGTTATTTAGTTTATAATAATAGCTAGAGACATTAATAAAATTATTTCTCCTAACTACACAACATAAAGCCACTCCCTTTGACAAAGATGTCTTTAACTAAAGATAAATGGCTGGGACAGTAACAGAGAGAGACAAAGAAGAGAAATTTTTGAGTTTACAGAGTAGACAGTGCAAAAATCTCAAAACAGTATTTGAGCTTCCTGAATCCCTTCCCACTGCTCCATTCACTAGGCACACATTAGTCATGCTCATAGTATCACAAATTTTTGTCTTTTATTCTTTTCTTTTTCTTCAAACAATTCCAATATTATATGAATATAATTTTATTTCTTTACACTGGCACAGGTTCCTAGAGAGATGTTCAAAGCCCCAAGCCTGTCACTGTTTGAGAGGCATTTGGATAATTCAAATTAACATTGTTCTAATTTAGTCAGCCCTGGATGGGTCAAAGAGTTGGATAAGATGATTCTTTTAAGTCTCTTCCAACTGAACCATTCTATTCTATTTTCACTGCACATTTGCAAGTAATGTGACATCACTGAGGAAGGAAATGAAACACTTGCCTTGATTTTCATCATGTATTCTACAAGGTGCACATTTTCTCCACCCACCCTTCTCCCTTTGTTTCCCTGATCAGAGCTCCTCAGCGCTTCACAGCAAGTTCTGCACCCTGAAACTGAAATTGAGTAAAAAAAATTCTGAAGGAGAAAAAAACCCCTGCCACAGCTGTGACCTAACCAAAGAACATCTCAACCTCTCTTTTGCAAGAGCACAAGACTAAAAAATGGGGAGATCAACAAAGCTGCTGCTAGGAGCTGACAGAATGATCATCTGCGCACTCAGAGCCACTGACAGAGGTGACTAACAGAATTTCCTGCAGCTCTGATCTCCCTGTAGGGACAGAGATCAGAGGGAGCTCTGACCCAGCTCACCACCACTCTTGGGCACACCCTTGGTGAATGCTGGTGGAGCAGTGATGCACATCTTGGCAGGCTGGATATGGTGCTGCAAGGATCTTGGATTTGTCCTCATCTAGCAAGAAATGAAGGTACAGATCAACTCATCACACAGGGTTTATGAGTGAATAATTAATTTTTCCTACAAGATAAAATCCTCAAGAATACCCCCTCCTGCAGAATGTTGTGACTTCCTGTCACCTGTATCATATTTTCTGTGGGGTTTTTTTGTATGTGATTCTAGGAAGCATCTCTTGTTCTCCCTGCCTACTCCATTTTTCCTCTCTTTGGGAAAAAAATACTTTTTTCCTCTCCTCTTCTCTCAGTTCAGTCAAGTAATCAACTGTCCTGAGGTTAAACAAGAGTAGGGCATGAATGCATTTTAATGGTGCAAATTATCTTGGGTCTGACATGACAAAAGCTAATCTGACAGTCTTTTATGAATTGTTAGAGTCTGATATACAGACAGCAATTTTCATAATACCAAAGATTATTCAAAAGCTATGTAGATAAATTATACAGATATCAGCTTCCATTATTAAAAATATATACTTCCATTTTCATCTCCCAGTACAGCCTATTAAGATATTGAAACCTACAGAATTACATTTCACTTTGCAGATAGAGAATATGTTCAGGGAATAAATTTGTGGACCTGTTAGTCCACACTTTTCACTGGCCTGCCACATTGACAACCATTTCAAGTAAACATGATGTGGACAACATTTAATCTATGTTTTACCTATATTGACAAACAGGATTATTCATCAGCCTAAAGTTAAGCATCAGTGGAAAAATCATATGTTTACTTAATCTGTTCCAAAAATCAATAAATTTAAAGTGCCTAGGGAAATAATAAGTTTACTCTCACTGAACTTCCCAGCTACAGTACCAAGACTGCTAGGAAAGGAAATTAAGAAAACACCAAAAGTTACAACTGAGTAAAGATGTGTGAAGATGTCTCAGCTGAGGATGAATATCTATTAAGGAAAAGAGGCTTTCCTAAAAAGACAAGTTAAACATGAAGAATTGCTAAAAGCAAAGGACAGCCAGTCAGCATCAGCCAAAGTAACACAGAAAATTCAAAATCTGCCCAGCAAGCCCCATTTGAGAGATAATTGGTGAGCACAGTCTTCATCAAGAACAGTTTTAGGCCAAAAGGAGAGTTACTGTCACATCTCTTTGTAATCATGCCTTCCTGTAAAACAATCCAAAATTATTTTTGCTCATTTTCCATTTTGCTATCTCTGCAAGCAAAGAAAATGTGCTATTACACCAAATGCAGCATTCTTTGGTTTTAGATGAGCAGAAACTTTTGATGAGGTCTAACAATGAGCTTGGCAAGAGGGCAAGATTCACCTGAGATCTAAAACTAGCAGGGTTTGGGCAGCAACCTTTGCTTCCTGCTGCAAGGCAAGAGTGGAGTGTCCCCTGGGGCTGATGTGCAGCACTCTGGGGTCACTTCTGTGCCACCACCACCAACTCTCATCTGCTCTCTGGCTGCCATGCTGGATTACATGGATCTGCTGTGCATTCCATGGATCTGCTGTGCATTCTCTATTAACTCTTTCATCTCTATCTCATGGCCAAAAGCTTTCCTGAGCTCTGCAGCATGCAGATATCTTTCATTTCCTCTGAATTACTTTGACTCAACCTGCCATAAAGTGGCTGAACCCTGTGGACAATCCACTTTCTTGTTGTCCCATCACTGAGCAGCCAAATCCACCATGACATTTCCTGGTACTTTTGAGTTCCACACTGGAATGCTATCAGATGTAGATAAGGTTGCTTTTTCAAACAACCAAAGCACCAGATGTGGCCAGAGGCATGATTCAGGAGGGAAAGGCTGCTCTGTGTATGGATTTTACAGGGTCAAGACATACTGGGCTTATGGCAAAAACTTTAGCTTGAAAAAAATCTGCAAATGAAGCAACAGCACAAAATCAGCTGCTCTGATCATGTCTGAGATCAAAAGCAGCCATTTCAGCAATCTTCTCCACTGTCATTATGAGGGAAGTGAGCTCTTACTCTCTCTGCTGCTAGAAGACATAAAAGTCCATTAAGGCAATTTTGTCACATGGAGAAGAAAATCTAAAATTTTGACACAATCTTAACTCTGCTATGAAGCCAAATCCCACTAAATCACCAACATATTCATCAACTGATGGTAGATGATAAAACAAAAGTAAGATCAACAGGTGGGGAAAAAAAACAGACTTCTTCATATTTTTTGATAATATCTTTCAATTGATTACAGGTAGTTATTTTTGGGGTTTTTTTAACTGCTATTGATATTTCACATTCATGGGATATTTTAGCAAGGATTTTATTATGAGTCAAGTATTTGCCTACCTGCTACACATGAAGTAATCATTCAGCCCATTCAGTAATCATTCAACCTAAATTAATATTCAAATTAAGAGAAAAATCTACCAAAATCTACCAACAGAAAAATAGGGGGAATTTCTTACATTGCCTCTTTTAAGCAGCTGAATCTTTGGGGTTTTTTTTGACCATAAAGAAACAGTAGAAAATGTGTTGTCGTGTTGGATTTAAACCCTGTGAAAGGGGAATTTAGACTCAATTTATTACATAGTGCTTTTACTTTATTGTGCAGGTGCACTCAATAAATTAAAATGCTTGTTATGTTGAATGGAACTTGTGGCACAACCTAGATTCAGGCTGTCAGCCAAATCCTTCCCTCTGTAAAATTTCCTATGGAACTTCAGCTTCAGGGTGTTTGTATGGTCCAAACAGGGCACAGATGTGCTCAACATGCTATTAATGCCTGTTCTTTATCTCATGGATACATGATTCTGGGTGTGGTTTCATAAAATTTTATCAGATAGGATCATTTCAACCTTGTTTTACAGCCTAGGAAACTCTTTCTCTTCTCTTTATTACAGTAGCCTTCAATGAGGATTATAAAAAGATAACTTGGATAACTATTTCTTTCTAAACACCTGCAAGCCTCACTCTGGTGGTGTATAGTTTATTCTGGGGCCTCACATGGATAGTCCATGCTCCATGGCCAGGAGTGTGCTTATTCCTGAATCAGATTTAGAGCAAGAGCCTGGGTTTGCAGAGGAAACTCAATGGTTCTACCACTTGAATCATAGTCACCAGCATGCACTGCAGAGTCTTTGTGGGCCAGACAACTTTTCATTTTAGAGCTCTCATTAGACCTCTGGGGTATCCAGAGCAGGGGCAGGAGAGGGGAGATGGGAGGATGTATGAAAGGAAGTAAAGGAACATCCAGGTCCCACTTTCTTGCAGCTTTCTGAATTATTTTCTTCCTGCAGAGTTTGCAAGCAATCTCCTTTTTGGTGCCTCACCTGAACTTCCTAGGCTTGGGCTCCCTGCAGGCTCTGCAGTTCACCTGAGGACAGCAGGAAATATCCTGGAGCTGCTTCTTGTGTTGCTTTTTCAGATGGTAACACATGGGCAATTTAATAGTTACAGAGCACTACAAGAAACATATCACAGCTCATACAGACAATTGTGAACATGGCTGTAGCTCAGTTTGGCTGCAGCCAAAAAGTTGCTTAGTTAAATCACTTAAAGAACACAAACCTGTAGCAAGCAACCATTTCTTCAAAAGATTCTAGATCATTACTCTCTGCTTCTGCTCCCGTTTGCAGCTGCTATTACCTTCTGCAATGTCATCTATATTTATTCCTTCACATCTTCCTCCACTTTCACATCTTGTCCTTCTAGTAATTGCATGAGAGAACCTGTGGAACCAGCGATTTATCCTGCTAGCTTTGATATCACTTTCAAATTCTGTCTCACAGCATAGGAAAATCTGACACTTTAATGATGCAGCTACCTTAAACTGCCCAGCAACTTTTCTCTAAAGTTGCTCTGTTTTGTACACCTGTGACTCAATGTAAGGTAAGACATTAGAGAACATTTTAAAGCATTTCCCAATTTCATTCTAAGTAGTGCTGCTTTTCTCTAAAACCAAAAATAGAGAGAGCTCTCGTGCAAGTCACTGGAGGAGAACTATATAATTTTAGGAAGCCACAGATCTACCTGCAGCCAAACTAAATTTATCTCACCAAAAGGGCACATCCCCAAGTCCTTTCACTACTTAGACAGGAAAGCCAAGCTTTTAAAAAGTTTATTCCTTCCTTGTACCTTTCTTTTGGCTCAATTATCTGATTGCTAAATTGATTTTGTAACAGACCCAAAGTACTACATATTTCTTTTGCATCTGAATATCTCTTTTCCTTTTTGGACTACCAGTCTATGTAGGAGCATGCTGTGATCACGAATGATTTTTTCTTTCGCTCATACAACTATTATTGTTATTGGTTTTCAGTTATTAACCTTGGGATTGCATCAACTTCAGAAGACTGATGGAAAAATTTTGCTCCAAAAGTCAAGATATAAACCAAGATGAGATCCAACTCAAATACTGGTATTGGAGACTGGCATGTTTATTTCACTGTCTACTTACATTAAAAAAGATAAGAATTCAAAAGTATTAAAAATCCAGAACCAAAAATTAAACTGCTTTTTTTCTGTTCTAAAAACCTTCAAGATTTCCAGTGTTTTCAAAATCCAGACGCAAATTTTCCCACCAATATAGGCCTTTCCAAAAGTTTAGTAGCACCCAATCTATATCCTAAACCTCCATATTAAGGTGCTTATATATGCACCAATATTTTATTTTCTACATAGTAGATATTATAAAACATTGTAATTAATAATGTACTTCAATACATGCTGCCATGCATTGAATCTTTCCTTGCAATCCTGAAATCAAGGGCTTAATTACCTGATATACCAGGCACTGGTTTTGTTGTTTTTTTTTTTTTTTTTTTTTTTTTTGAGCAAGGGTGTTTTCCTTTAATTAAACACCCATTGTGTTTTGATGTATTGGAATGACACAAATTTTTTAAAACACTCTTTCATTAATGAGTCTGTATTAGCTACCTCTACTATTTAGATGTCAAAAAGTTGGCTTTTGTAATTGGTAATAAAAATACTTCAGTGCATAAAATAACACTGATTTTAAATGTTTTTAGTTTATTTTAATGTTAGCATCAAGGCACATTTTCAGCTCAGATTTTCCTCTTTTTAAATTACACCAATGTTTGTATGGCATTGCATCTCCATTTCCATTACAAAAATTTTCTGTTGATTTTGACTTCCATATGAATAAATGTACTGCAATAATAAAAGCCAGCTGTTAGTGCTTCCACACTTTCATCTTTTTAATGAATATCCCAAAAAACATGGGAGTGCCAAGTACCTCCTGCAAATTCACATCAGCAAACTGGGGTGGTGAGTTTTGCTTCTCATGGAAAAGGGCTTAAATATTATTTAAATACTCATTGAACATACCAATCTTATTTGAAGCCTAGTCTTATATGCAAAAATTATTCATCTGTATAGAAGAACTCTTCTTATAGGCTGATTACAGTGGTGGCTGTACCCATTTACATTTGTAAAAAATCCTTCTCCAAAACCCTTTTATACAAAAGGACTCTTACCAAAACTAAGCTGGTTCAAGAAGTTTTGCAATCTCCATTTGTAGTGTACTGAAATTCTGTTTTCAGTCCTCAAATAGCTGAAAACTCTTCAACAATGGTGTCATTTCCTCTTTGATCAAATATTACAGTGAGATCCCTTTGGAAAAGTACAGGAGCACCAGTAACTCACATGGAAGTGCATTCACATGATCCAGATGGAGATAGAGGAAGATTTATGAGGATGTAAAATATCAGCTAGCTCCATACAATATAAAGGTGAGGAAAATTTACAACTTCCTTCTGAAATATTTTCACTTGTTGTTGTCTATAGATAAAGAACATCTACCTGCACTGGCAAAAAAATGTAAAGTTTTCCTCTGTCTGAAAAAAGCCATTACTTTTTATCCATGAAAGGTTAAAAAAAAAAAAAAAAGTCAGCTAGGTATCTAAATTTTGTAGTTATATGGACATTTGTATCTCATAGACACTGAAAAGGTTTTTTTGCTCAAACAAGCTGGTCTACAAGATGCAACATTTATAGTTCTCTGAGAACACAACATTTTACTCTGAATTGCATAAGCAATAGTTATCCTTTCTTAGCTGGAGATGTTACTGAAAAAGTAATTCCCAAAAATATCACAATCTGATACCTGAAGTGCAGCTAAAACCCACGGGGAAAACAGAAAGTTCTTTAACTTATTCATGAGAATCTCCACACTACCAAGAGAAGATTGATACACACTAATATATAAGAAACATGAACTTACAGCCATCAGCCAAATTGGCTCTAAATTTGAGTAGCTTTGTTTGTACTCCACTATATATATTTATTAAGTTATATTTTCTTCACTGTAAGTCACATCAGGGTTTCTGCAGGAACATAGGCTGCACACTGTTATATTGACATTTATTGTCAGTTTTATTTGCAGTTTTATGTGTGCCATTTCAGACACTTGCTCTATTTCTAATTATTTTCCAACACAATATTTGTGTCATGGTGCCCTTGCCAAAACAATTCTTATTCTAAAAGTGGGAATTTATTGTATTTGATTTATGCCATCTCAGATGTGACTGATGGAAGCTCTAATGGTGGGTAATACTTCACATCATGTGGTGCATCTCTTATGAGCACAGCACATGTTTCTCACATATTATGTGCTGTAAATACTGCCAAATAAAATTTGCTGGACTTGTCAGCAAAGAATGAAATTAAATTCCTCAGTGATGGACATTCAAATGTTCCATTTAGGTAGTCAGCACCGCTTATCTGGGAGCTATTTAACTACATTTGCTTGCATATCAAGCAGAAATCAAGAAACTCTGAAGTGATTTGTTAACTTCACAGTAACAGACACAAAGAACATCCAGGAGGAGCAAAATCAGCAAAGCCTTGTTGGAGGCAAACAGCTCAGCCTCTTCCAGCACTCAGGCTGCAGTGTTCCCACTCTCACCAAGCAGTAATTATCCTCCAAGCCCAACAGCAGTTAAAAATTGGCAACAACTAGCACTATATTTATAAATGCTTGATTTTTTTTCATTGTGCAGTTACTGAACTGAGTGAGAGCTGGAAGTCTTGAAAACACGAGGCTAAATACTTGATGCAGCCCTCAGAAAAGGTTGTCCAACTTTACATAACCATGACGTACACACTTCAACAAGAGAGGGGTTTGGCCTTGACAGGACTGGTTTTGTTGCAGAAACTCGAGTGCTGATGTTTGTTTTCTAAAGTTTAAAAATTACAACTGTTTAAACAAAGATGTATTTACCATGGAAAAAGCATCAAAAAATGCAGAAATACAGTAAATAAAGGTGTAAGAGTTTTCACTGATGATACTGAAGTATTTCAGAGTGCTAAAAAGGAGAGCTGGCTGAAAAAATACTGCAAGAGAACTTCAAAATACTGAGCAATAAATATTAAAAGCAAAAAAATAGCAATGCACTTAAAGGTAAAGAAGCCCTAACTGCACAAAGGCAGTGAAAGACTCATGAAAGAAGAAATAGCTGAAAGTCCAAAATTACCAAGTAGTGCTCAAAGCCCCAATTTAAGAAAAGGATTTAAAAAAAAATCAACTAAAAAATCCTTGTTATTGTTGTGTATGGACCAGCAAACTGCTGGCAATCAAACTGCTGGGAAAGGAAAACAGATTAGAACTTTCTAAAATCTAAAAAAAATGGTTGCAGAGGTCTGGTTGATATCTTCATAAGTTTTAATGTGAAATAGCTAATATTAGATGGAAAGTTTAAAGTAAAGAAGTGGCAGAACTTAATCACACCTACTGTAATTAAATGCTATTATTAATTGCCTCAAGATTGGTGCAGATAGCAACACTTTACCTAAGTTCAAAAGGTGTCTAGATAAACTCACAGAAGGAAAACATCCCCTGGTGCTTATTGAACTGAAATGTGACAGTTCTGACTGAGCCTCTCATTAGCCTGAGGAAAGGCAGAGAATTTGATGCTACCTGGGTAATAAGGTTTAAAAAGCTATGCAAAATAATACAATAACTATCAATTTAATAAGAATACAGTGCTAAGAAATTTAAGTAAAAAATGGACTCAGTAACACCAGAAGATGTTGTGATGTAACATGTGCCAACAAAACATAATAAAATATATTAAAGACATAACTGAGAGTCATTGGCAAACTCTCTATCTGTTTTCAAGGCAATCTATTCTGTAAGGAAAGCTTTTTTCCTCAAAGTTTCAAAGAAGCTTTCAATAGAATTTAGTTAGTGAGATAAGATCCACATTACCTTAATTGGCTCTGTTTTCAAACTGCAGCAACAACATAAGGAAGCATAGATTATACCCTCTAATTTCCTAAAATGGGTAAACAATGGTTACAGCTGAATGTCAGGAATTTGGGAGAAAGCAGTTTGAAGTACAGATTCATCAGATCCCACTCATTGAAGCCATTAGGATGTGTTCATCCATCCATGAAGGTTATCACAGCACCCTCTCAGACGAACACCTGAAACAGTCAATGAAATCTAAACATCACCTCCTTAAACCCCAATCCTCAGCCTGTTAAAGCCATAGGCAGATATGCCAGAATCAAGGCATGGAGAGCTGGTACCCAAATAATTTTGGGTTACTATTTTCCTTTCTTTCACTTGACATTCCTTCTGTTAGCTGCTGCCCCAGAGACAGGACACTAAATCCAGCTGCTCTTTGGTGGATGCAGGTGCTCCCATACTGAGCAGTCAGTTTTCAGTTTTATGTTACCTTATTGCACAGTCTTTATATGAATCAGCAAAATACCACCAGCCCCATTCCCCACATTTTTAATGACATTGCTTAGCAAGGAGAATATCTCATCACTTAGGATAAGGAAATGGAGAAGAGAGGAATACAGGCTTTATTTTCGTTAAAACCACATCATAGTGGAAATGTTGCCAAGTACCCCTTTAATTTCTTTTAATATCAACATTTTGTTCTCTCCTTCTTGTTCCTTTGTCTTTAAAATCCTGCCTTGGATATCCCAGTGCACAGGGATATCTCTGAGAGCAGGGTCTCTGTGCCTGCTGTGGGCACTGAAGCTGTACCAGGTAACCCATGCAAGGAACTTGGCATCTGAGGGGAGGGTCAGGCTGCTAAAGCCAGTGTTAAAGCCATTTTTCCTGTGTAAAATATGAAAGTAGACAAAGATTAATCAGTGCCATGTCACAAGTGCTGACAAACCTTCATTAATAAAATCAGCAAACACTTTAGAAACATTACGTATTCTAAATGGAGCACAGCAGAGTATCCAAAGGATACCAAGAGGCCAAGGGACTGCCACTCAATTGTCCTGCATGCAGCAGTTTGCACTTACTAGTAAAGAATTGCACTCAAAATCCACAGCTCTGTACTGGAATTCAATATTTTCATCCCATCGTTTTGCACACAGGCATGTGTGGGTATTGCAAACAGAGAATCAAAGAGAACTCTGAGATTGGTTTCCCTAATAGGGAGGGCAGGGCAGCAAAATTTTCCAGTGGTAGAGATGATATTTTCAAAAATAATACAGTTATGTATTGTGATGCTCTGCAACAGGTCCAAATACACACACTTATTGAAATTAAAGCAATTCATCACATTGATCTAAATGACAAAGATGAATCAAAGAAAAAAGAAATCCTTACATCTTCCTGGAAATAGCAACAAAGCAAAACAGAAACTACTTCGATACATAAAGCATTGATCAATATGATTTGTGGGAGGCTAATATACCTGACTGCCTAGTCTAGATTTCCATTTGTATTAAAGAGGAAACTTTTCTGGCCTGCAGAAAAGTGCAATTATAGGCTAGAGGCTCTTATCATACATTTTAGAGTGTAGGATGTTATCATTCAGGTATTTCTATTAGTGACACCAGTAATGCTACTGACGTACGGCTAGAGAACAGAACCCTCCTTTTCTAACTCAAGGTATTATCTGGTCAAATGGTTTTAGTTATAAATGATTTACAGGGCTGTTACCATCAGCAGAGGACTCTGCCACATCTTCCTGAGAATACCCTGCACAGTGACATCCACACACCTTGTGAGCTCCACGAGGATGCTGTGCCATAACCCGGCTGCTGTGAACAGGGCAGAGCATTTATTGGCTCTCTGTGAATCCCCAGGTGAGTTGTGGGCCAGTGACCTGTGAGGAGATCATCACCCTGTGCCTCTCAGCTCCTTTAGAGCAGAAACTGTCAAAAAGACTCTTCCTCTTACAGAATGCTATGTGTGACACCAAGGAAATGCTGAGGGCATTAGGTTTCCCCTGACTTGCTGATCCATTAAAAATTTATCATCTATCACAATTCTATTCCTTCCAGAGTTTTTTCTGTTTCAAAGAACCCCCCCCCGAAGAAGCTTGGGTTTTCAAATCCCTGTTCTGTGCTTACTGGAGAATAGAAAAGGCCCTTGTTACCCTTGTATTGTGGCAAAGAGGGAGATGATCACATTGTCCTTCCAGAGACAACAGTGAAGCTATTCATAGCTGTGTTTGACAACCCATGCTCCAAAACACCCCCTCCAAAGCAAAGGTTCAAGCATGAGCTTTAATCCTCCCTATATCAGGAGCAAAAAGACCTTTCCAGAAATATTTAGCCCAGTGGCACTCATTTTGTATTAGCCCTTGCTCATTCAAGCTTCTTGAATACATCTGGAGGGTCCTTCAACAAGTTTTTGACACTATTTATGGAACCCTTCCGACAGCTCATTAGGGGAATTCATGAGCTTTCCCAAACATGCCCAGAGACTCGTGTTCACTCAGGGTTCAGAGTTAGCTAACAGATTGCTGCAGCTCTAATTAAAATGTAAAGTCATTCTAAGCACACAACCTTTGGCAAATCAAATGCACCAACTGATTTAAAAAAAAAAATAAAATTGTTTCGATTGTAAGAATAGTTTGCCAAAATGTTATGTTTGCTCCTAATGGAAATGAGCAACAAATTTATATCACACAGCAGCGAAAAGCTGAGTGGAAAAAAGGCAGTTTCAGCTAGTGACAGCATATGAAAGAGACTCCTTGTTGCGGTGAAGAGATTATTAAAACACATTTTTAACACAACTGCCATGATCTCTGGATGGAATTTCTAATGAAGCACACATTTTAGCCTTCTGATAATATTATTGCTGTTAAAAGCGTTTCAATGAAATCCCAAAGCACGGCAATAATTGCACTGCTTCACAGGGAAGTGATTTCCAAACCCAAAATTGAGGTCAAAGGCCAACAGCATTCTCACTAATACCAAACATTTCTCTCCATATGATTTCAACATAACTTATAGCTGTACATCTCATATCCACTCTAAGCAGGGGGAGTAATTTCACTGTATATTAGCTTCAATTGAAATGGCAGCTTCTACAAATATTTGTTGCCCTAAAGAGGTTGAAAGAAACAAAGGAAATAGAGACAAAGAGTTTTCAGGAAAGGTTTAAGCATTGTAGAACAGAGCTGTGGGGTTGCTATTATTGAGACCAAGCTCATGTTCACTCCTTGAATACCAAGCTCACTTTTATTTCCAAATATACTGGGAGACACATATGGCAAAAATACATCATTGTGTAGAATTCTGTATAGGTACTTCCCTATTACAAAAAAATATCAAGAGCATTTACATTAAAAAAATAAGCTTTATACAAATGTACAAGAAACAGGCATAATAGAAAGAAAAATATGAGCAACAAGCAAAAATAATGATTCTCTTCAGAGTCTCTATAAAAATCCACAGAAATTCACCTGTCTCATGGGCAACCTTTAAAACAGCATGAACCTAAAATCTGTCTCATACACTCACTTAGCTGTTGAGGAAATACATGCACATGACTGATTGATTCTTGCAAAGTCAAAGTCCTATTAAGAAAGCAGATACATCACTGCAAACTTCCATGTTTGTTAGAAAAAGTGCAGAAAACATGCCACATATTTTAGAACACCCAACATTTTATTTCTAGCATAAGAATAATTGGTAGTTTATGGTCTTCCTTCAGTGTTTCTCTGCTTCTTTTCACTTCCTCCAACAACAGAGGAGACTAATGAGATTGGTGCTGTCAGAAAGCAGCAGGATTGAGTCACTTTCTCACCACTGGCTCCCTCTCTTGAGGACTCAATGAATTAGGGTCTCATCAGCTCATAAGTGTGAGGATGCAGAGGGTGACCAGTGGTGCATCACCCAAGGCCTGCAGCAGCTGATGTGAAGAACAGCTTTGCCTTGTTCCAGCAGTAAAGAAATCTACAGGATCAGACTTGTGTGTGTCTCACTTGCAAAGCTCCACAGTCAAAGTTCTCTCTCTTATGTGCCAATGAATACAATGCAAAGCACATTTTCCCTTCCAGAAGCTCATGTTACAGCAACTTCCAGATGAGAGCTGCTCTCACACAGCTAATGCATGGCACAAACACCAGCTGCTTAGCAGCACATGCTGCAAATAACTCCTGAAATCCATATTCTTGGTCTTACATCCAGTGAACAAGCTGACAAAGGAATTTTCTCTGATTTAAGGGTTTCACTCCCTCTGAATTGATGGCTTGAAACACATTGATCCTCAGACTTTTAAGCAGATGCTTAAATTTCAGCGTTGCACTAAAATACGTCAACTTCAATGAGACATAACTGAGGCTGCAGCCAGGAAAAGGGCTCGGAGTGAGCAGGGAGAAACAGTCCTGGAGAAATTAGTGCAACAACATTCACCAGTACGGGCACAATACAAACTGCATTTCTATCTGCACTCTCAAGCTGGCAACTGCTTTGTTGAGTTGTTAAAATAAGACAGGGAGAAGTTACTTTTTTCATGAAAAAAATTTGTAAATCAGAAATTCTGCATGGAGAAAAACAGGTTTGAGAGGATTCATGACTGATTTTCAGCAGGTAGATGAGTCACTGGTGGCCCAACTCTAACTACTGTCAGTGCCCTTCACACAAAGATGTTACTCTGCTGTTTGTGTTATATTGTAAAAGAAACAAATTAATTCTTCACTTGAAAACTAAACAAAAAATAAAACTCATCAAATTTTCTGGTTAAGAGTGTTAGCATTCCTTTGCCTGCCTTCCCTCGTCTTTAAGATCTCCCATGAAAATGCAAATCTATGTATAACTGTGTATTGTGAAAATGTGCTCCAATGGGTGTTTAACCAGCCTGGATTTGCAGCCCTGAAACTCTGTGACTCATCAGCATTGAACTCAGTGACGTTCCTCAGTTCAGCAAATATTTTATTTTTCTCCAGTGTCAGAAAATAGGTGAGCATAACAATAAGTTTAAAATATTTTCAGCACAAGTGGCCTTTTATCTCTCACTTCTTTCCTTGTATTCTTTTACATGTGTTATATAATCAGGAGATTAAGTCATTTCTCCTGTAAATAAACATTTCTGCATTTATTTTTCTAAAGGTGCTTTTCAGGGTCTCACATTGGTTTTCCTGTAACTGTATTTCAATTAGTCTTTGTGAACACTAGGGAAAATGAAACTTGGGTTTGAGATGTTTGATTTCTTTTCATCCCTGTCCTTCACTTCCTGAGGGCTGCCATGCATTCACACAGAATGGAGAGGGGCTGCAAGGATAAAATTCCATTCAGGCAGATGCTGATGAGCTGCATGACAATGAAATTGCTGTAGCCTCCCTGCACACCTCTCAAAGGCTCTTCTTGCATTGCTCTTACATAACCCATGTCTTTCTTTTCTGAAATATTTGACTTGGATTCTGCTTCTGGGGAACCACAGGGGTGGGAGGGCAGCAACAACTCCAATTCAGATTTGTTTAATCTACCATGGGAGACAGTTCTCCATTATTGTCAAACAGGCTTTGTTCAGATCTCAGGTGTGTAAGACAAGAGGGAAAGACAACCCCAGTGCATGTCACTGTGAATGAGCATTCAGCTCTGGGAGGAACTGGCTGGATTTGAGGAGAAGGTTGGATAATACATGGAAGGACCATGTTTAACCCCAGTCCGTGACTGCTCCCAGCTCAGAATTTGGATATCCTCACACATTCAAAATACTCAGGACCACAGACCTTCCTGAAGCTACATCATCCCAGATTCAGAAGAAGCAGAGTTCCTTA
The DNA here is from genome assembly GCA_013401095.1 of Passerina amoena. NCBI lineage: Eukaryota > Metazoa > Chordata > Aves > Passeriformes > Cardinalidae > Passerina > Passerina amoena. Next base: position 1,631,007 of record WBNP01005432.1, read on the forward strand.
GGATTTCTGTTTCTTGTCTTTTTAAGCAGAAAAGCCTGGTCCCATGCTCCAAGAGCCTGAACCCCTGGCTGTGGCAGCAGCCCCATAATTTGCTGATTCACCAGACTGGACAAGCCCTTTCAAACCCCTTCACTTTGCCTGGGAGGACTGATGAAAACACTGCCTGCCCTCTGGATCCTCTGCTCCTCAGAGCAGTCCCTGGGCATGTCTAACCTCACTTTAGGGTTATCTGATAAACTACACCTAATAGGGTACCTGACCCTTAGAGCTGCAAATGCTCTCCCTCCCTTTTCCCTCTTTCTTTTATTTTTAAAAAGTTCATAGGAACATTTATTCCAGCCTCTGAACATAATCACTGAGTTTCATAAAGAACAAGATTCCCACAAGGCCTCATAAAAGTTATTCTCAGTATTACAGCTCTACTTCAAACAGGAAAAAAAGCCATTTTACAATAACCTTGCTGTCACAAAGTGCTTACAGCCAGGGTGTTCACTGGGAATAATCCATAATAAAAAGGAACCCTTTGGGACTGTCTGTCCAATTGCCATATATAAAACAAAGCAGAAAATAAAGTGCTGAATGTTTAACTGTACCTCCAGCTACTGACACCCACAGTGTCAAAAATAAGGGAAGGAATAAAAAGATAGTCTAATTAGGTAGCACTATCTGAAGTGCTGCTCTTAGAGGGTTTTATTTGCTTTACATCACATATTTTAGTTCCAATTTCTTCTTTCCTTTTTTGTGCCTTTTTTGGGTTTTGGTTTTTTTTTGGTTTTGTGGGCTTTCTTGTTTGTTTGTTTGCTTGAAGAGGTTTTGTCTCTTCAAATACACTCTGAACAACTTTGCACTAATACAGATCCTTTGTAATCCATGTGGAATTTAGCATGTGCAAATGCTGGGCAGGTGGTGGGGAGCAGGGGAGAGGGACCTTGAACGCTGAAGTGAAAGAGCCCAAATTAACCCCCACAGTTCTAATCCTCTCAAACTTTGTGGCTGTTGTACCCCTGAAGAGAAACATCATTTTACCTCAATTCTGTGCTTTTTAAAAACAGGTGCATATGTAAAGAGACATGACTCTCCAAAAGCCAAATCCATAGAGGATGCAAAGCTAAAATTCCATAAAGCACTATTATTTTTTTTTAACATCAGCTGGCAACTTCATCTTAGGTTCACCTCATTCTGACACTACTTTTTGCTCTTAAAACCAGGTGCTTTTATTCATTTGCATAATGGGAAGGCTCCTTCCTGCCTCCTGTGAATCTTTATGGATTGCTCTCTTTTAACTTTTCTGTGAGCGCATCAATAGCGAGCAGCTCCTGTGGCATCTGGCTAAACCACATTCTATTAATTACCATATTCCACAAACTTCCTCTTATGCTAAATGCATTTTGTGTGCACATCAAGAACCCTCTGTGCTCTAGGAACTTCTCAGCAAGCACCTGATCAGTAGGGGATCCATCTGATGCTGGCACAATTGGTGCTGAACCTGAGACTTTTCCTCCTCACACACTCTAAAGTCATGAGAGCAAGTCCAGGGTAGCAATTCACCAAGGATTACATTGTTGTTATTATTAGGAAAGATCAGGATGGTACTGATTGCAAGAGAGGGAGAAATATGAGCCAAAACCAAGCCTTTGGAAAGATGAGAAATGCACTTAAATTTCTTATATGGAGGGGCTGTTTCACCACCTCGCTGTTCCTACTAATGAGACTCTACTAAAATTTTAAAATTATAGCTCACAAATTCTAATTTTTGGTCAAATTCTGAATCTTTCTCTATCTCATTCATTCTGTTAGAAATAGCTGGACAAACCTTGTCTAAATGGAAAATAACCATGTGAGATGATGACTTCCAGAAATTCCTCAACCACTGTATAATTTAATCTTCAGAATAAAATTACCTTTATTTCCATATTGCAAGATAATGTAATGGAATGCATATTTCCATGAGCTTATGCTTTAAAAAGAAACTAAGTACATTGATGAATATGCTTTTCAGTATTTTTAATAATCAGATTATGATCACACAAGCAGCTTCAGAGTTTGGATGACGATGTAATAATTCATCCATGGCACTGTCAATGACACTTGGCTTTTGGCCTCATGCTTAAACCATGTTAGCTATAAATTACTATTTTATAATTCATGCCTTGTTGCTCAAGAAAGAAATTATTGGAGCATAATAACTGTAAAATTGTATTCAACTACTGGTTTTATTCACTCAGTTAAGTATTTTCAGCACCCTTCCAATTAATGCTTGGATCAAAAAATGAAGTAAGGGGATAATATGGACTTGAGAATTTTTGATATTCACTACCATTGTCTTCTTAAGAGACCAGGGAATCACACAATAGAGAGAAATGCAAGATGGGATTTATGGCAGTTCTAAAGAAAAAAAAATTGCTGCCTACAATAGACATTTCTAGCACTGAATAAACATCAGCTAAAAGATGATATTTAACAGTCTGTTACAGCTTTCTATACAAAGATTTTTCCTGTGCTTGAGAAACAAAGGCTGTCAGAAAACCGCTAACTGCAATATGTCTGACCAGATCAAGTAAGAAAACAAAAAATCAAACTTTCTGTGAAAACATTTACAATAGAGCAGCATTGTAAAGTAACTTGGGTTGCTTAATTTCAGTAAACTATTTCAATTCATTATCAGCAGTGATTTATACCTGTAGGATGTGCTGTCCTGGTGAGCCATATCTGCAACGTTCCACAGACCAATGTGGCATGGCTAAATATAAGCAGAAAGAGCTTAAAATCATTACAGATAGACAAGGAACAAGAAATTACACCTGACCCCATTTTTAAAGGATATGCCTACAAAAGTGATGCTGTGAAGTTGAGTATGATGTGAAACCAGCTTTCTGCAAGTACCTGGTCAGTACTTAAAAACCCTTTAGCTAAGGAGCACAGAATAGAGAGGATCTTTTCCAGACATGGGTGAACAGAGTGTTCTGCTCTTCTTGGCCTTTCACTTCAGGAATTTAGCAGAAGACACCAGCAGACTGCCTTTAAACTTCAGTGAATTTTTCCTCTTGGAAGACATAATGCTGCTTATGGATTTTTTTGTTTTTCATGGCATGACACTGTTCTTTTCTCTTTCAGCAGGAGCTAAAAAAGTTTCATATTATTTCGAGCTGTCTGACTCTTTCTTCTTCAATTATGTTATTAAATTATTGCAGCTATCAGCAAATAAAATAGCTGTGAAATAAAAATAGCTGGGTTGTCCTGCACACAAGGTTTTCAAAAGAAAACAGTTTGCAGCAGTATCTCTACCATATTTTGCATCTCTGCCTAGGAAATCTTGCTACTGCAGGTGACGGTGACACATTAAACCTGAGACTTCACTAAGATCAGAATGAAAATGAAGAGGAAAATGTGGCAGAGCTGCAATTGCAAGCAAACAGAAACAATTTGTCCAGTGTTTGACACAAAGTCTTCCTGCTCTCTGACCATATTAACATGATTTAGCAATGCAGCTGCACACTCAGGTGGAGATTCTGCAGAGCAAGGCACCATCCTTTACATTCAGAGCGTTTGGAATAATGAACATCCTTCTCCAAAGCTGAAATGGAATCAATCCTAAGCAAAATTAAGTGATTCTGGATAAAAACATGTTTTGTCGTTCAGGCAGCAAAGGAGACTTTCAAGTCTGAATAATGTTATTTACCAGAATACTGGAATTTAACAACAATTAAAGATCAGAAGAACAGAACAAATAGAAGGAGTAGAACCATCTTTCTGTGTGTGAGGCTGATCACAAATTCATCCTAACAAATTCCTTCATATTTCATTCCAAACTTTTTACATGTTTGGTCACACCTCTACAGATGTTCATCTTACAGTGTTGATATATTATCAAACAGAAGGCATAGAAAAATATAAACCCATTTTTTAAATCTTTTCCAGCTAGCATTTAAGCAAAAGCAATCTCCCTCCCCAAGACACTCCAAACCACACAAAATAAAACAAGCAACTCCCCCGCCAAATGAAACAAAATGCCCGCACAAAACCAACCAAACAACAAATCAAAAAATAACTCCACAAATTTTATATCCTAGAGAACAAAAAAGGCCTTCTCTTAAAACATTTATATATTTTTTTCTTGGAAAATTTGATAAATGCTCTTTAAGTAATTTTTTTTTTCAAGTTAGGCTAAAGGATGTAGGTAGAAAATATCCATGTAGGAGCCACGTAGTTCTATAATTAATGCAACTGGACTCATGGCATTATTTCATATCTCAGATGATAATATGTCAAATAAGCTCCTATTATTCCAGCATCACTTCTTATTCTGCAGAGTTCTGGGGTTTCATTAATCATGCTGAAGCGCAGCAATAATTTTTGAAATGTCTCCTGTGTGGTAAAATTGTTTTTTACTCTATCTTGCTATTTTTTACTCTGATGCTTAAACTATTTTCTATTTTCACACCTGGAGCTTTTGCCTTCATTTTCATGTCCTTTGCCAGTCTTTGTTCACAGTGGCAAAGCAGCCTCCTCATTTCCCCTGTTACAGCTCTGACACGGAGCAATCATTCATGTCACAGCATATTGAGTTTATTTACACACAATTGTACCACATCAAGCTTTCCATTATCCTGCAGCAGTGATCTCAGCACAAGCACACACAGCTGATAATGATAACATCCAGAGAGTTTCCCCTCTATTTCAGAGCACAAACTTCCTTTATGGCAGCTCACTGTGATCATTCAGGGCAATATCAGGGTTTCTGCCTCACACATGAGATTCCTCTTCTCATAAAAGCATGACAGGAGATTCTGTCTGTGCCACCTATCACCCATGAGGTGCTTGCAGCTGACTCATAAGCGATACCTCTGGAATGTGAATATGACAAATATCAGACAGCCCCCAGGAAATGAGCTGCATTATAACCCAGGGATATCAGAGTCCTACATCTGCAGCCAGACCACTGAGGGTCTCTGTTCTCTTCTCTCTCTGTTCATTCAATTCCCCTAACAGTGTGATGAGAGCTGCCTCACAAAACAACTTTTGGGAGAATTGGAAGCCTGGATGGAACAGCACTTCCACATGAGAAGAGATCAAGGCTATGCTGGCTGTAGAGGGTTGTGCTGGTTGTGTAGAAAATGCAGCAAAGTTTTGAAGTGGAACAGGCAGGAGGAGAACCCCAGCTCCTGAGTTTGCAGATCAAGGTCATTGTGGCACAGCACAGTGTAGGATAAAAAGCATGTAAAAATTCGAGTTCAACCCAATTGGTTTATAGATCTTCTCAGGGGTGATCTCTCCCACTACATCTACTCCCTCTGGACTCCCTGGATTTAGGGTCACAGAGAATTTTTAAATTTTGTGAATTTAAGGGAGCTTGAATGATCATATCATGAATGATCACCAACCTCCTCAGCACCAGCCTCCCCTAAGCAATCTGATTAAACAAACACACTGCAATCATCCATGGAAGAGAGCATCACATGACAATAGCATCAGAAGTATCTAAGTCTCAATGGCATTTAAAATTTCCTGGTCCTTTGAAGCCTGAAAATGCCAGTAGCAGAGTGAAAAAGACACAAAAAGTGAAAAAAAATCCCCTGTGTCAGTGTAATCTCATTGAAACTCTGTGTATCTCCTGAACACTGAACCAGCAATTATCTTTTGATTATTATTATTATTATTATTTTGCATATATACATATCACTATTTCTGACTACTTAATGAATTAGCTTATTAACATATTCTAGAATTTTTCAAACACAAGGAACTGTCCTTCCCTTACACAAGAACCAAACTCAGTCACAGTTTCTGCCTGGGACAGGAATCTTTGGTCTGTGTTTTATATTGAGATGCAACAAATGAGATGGTAATCAGAATATCATCTCACTAAATACATCCAGAATTACTGCTTGGTGATTTGCTGCATCATTCTGTCCAGTGTCTTGTGCTTTCCAAATAACACATAATTTGGCAATTACAGGAATTACATCCAAGTCCTTTTTGCCTTTCTAAAAGTTATCAGGCATAAAGACTGCAATTTAAAAAAACCCAATTTATCCAGATATTACATTGCAGATACATTCACTATTCCAAAAACACATGAAAAAATACAAATCTGACAAACCAGAAGTCAATAATGAATAAAAATAAGGATTGACCCTTCATGTAGAGATTGTGAGGATGTAATGTTTGCTTGATGCTCCTCGGGTAAAAATGTATCTGAGGAAACAGGAATGTGAGTTGAGGAGTAAAGGAAAAGGCTACTAAATTGTAAGAGTGTAATTGTATTAGCTGCAAAGAGTGGTTGTGCTGGAGAATGTAGGATATTTGCTCAATAAGATGAAAAGGAAGTTAATGGGGATTTGGGGTAAGGGGGTTTCAGTTTTGCTCAGCACTGGGGGCAGCCCAGCAGCTCTGCAGCAGCAGCAGCACTTTGCAGCCAGCACTGCATCCCTGCACCACCTGCTCCTGAATCCTGGAGCAACACACACAAATTCACTCAGGCCCCCATGCATCCATTCTTGTCCTTTTGTAAAATACCAAATACAGTTTTTCATTTTACTGCTTCATTTTCTAACAGTGTACCATAACTAAAAGGCCAAAAATTACTTAAACATATTAAACAAAACTTTTAAAAAGTATGTCAAAAAGAGAAATAATCCTCATTTTACTTTTTTTCCAGTGCATCACAATTCCTTCCTCCTCTAAAAATTCCATTGCCTTTTTAAACAGTAAAACATTGCCAAAGAAATCAAAATGTACCATTGCAGACTGACTGAAGTTATAGAAGACTTTTTGCAGTATTGTATTTATGTCATTATTCCCAAAATCATTGACCCAGGAATTCTCTGCTCCTTCTTTTTTTTTGCCTTATCTACATTCCAGAGTGCAGATTAAGCCAAGCTCTCAGTCTTCTGTGACCAAAGTGCAATAAAAAGCAACAACTGAATTTGAAATATTTATTAGAAGTGTAGAGAATGAGAAGAGAAAAGCAACCGAGGGAAAAGAAGCAGCAAAAGAGCATTGGACAAGGTTACTTAAACTGCCAATTAATGTTCAAAAATAACCCCAGCAATAAGCACAAACATGACAGGCCTGACAAAGAGTAAGGCTGCAGCCTTAATGAATACTTGATATCGAGTGCAGCAGCCAGCAAGTAGCTTTCTCCCCCCAGGATTTCCTCTATGGAACAATGCATTTTTCCTCACTTTTCCTGAGCAGGCACTAAACATCCCAGGCAAAGGCTCAAAGTTCAGAGGAGGGAGAAGTTTTGGGTGGGCACTGGGAGCCAGGATGGTGTTGGGAGGGTGGAATGAGGCAGACAGGGCTGTGCATCCCCCTTGGTGACAGGAGATTCTCTGCAGCCCCACATTTACAGCTCTGCCCTTGCTCTGCTGCATCCCTCAGCCCCTTCAGCACTTCATCTGTTTAGGCAAGAAGTTCTTTTGTAGGTATTTTACAAACATGCAATAAAAAGTTCCTTGCCCAACAGAGGTTGGAGGTCTTGAGGCAGAAAATGCAGAAAAATGGAAACAAATGCAGGAAATAGAAAAAATGCAGAAACATCAACCCTTTGTGAGACTGTTTCCTAGAAAATAGAAAAAATGCAGAAACATCAACGCTTTGTGAGACTGTTTCCTTGCCACTGCTGTGGGGAACTGTTGGGAAATAAAAGGCTGGTGCATCCTGTGGTTTTCACACTCTCCTCTCCAGCTGGAATAGGACAGAGCCACTGCTTCCAGTGACAAACTTGGACACAGTCAGAAGGGCAAAAGCTCTCTTGATCTTGATTTTCAGTACAAATACAGAACACCAGTGCAAACAACTCAATAACTATTTAGCGTAATACAACACCAGTCAGCTTTAGATCTGGCTTTCTCTTAATTGTCTGCCTGATTAATTACATGCCTTTTCCCCCACCAGCATCATGTGTTTGAACACTGGCTTGAATTGTGACTTTATCTAACGAGCCATAAATTCTGTCTTTTATAATATATCAGTTTCTGCCTCTGGGCTTCTGTTACCTGACACAAACTTGTCCTATTATTATTTCTGTGAAATCCTTCACAGTTTATAGCTCACTTTCAACAACATTTCACCAACTGTCTCCTATTTGAAATGGCTGTCTTCCCTAACAGTATCATTCATAATTTAAAGTCTGTTTTTTAAAGAAATTCAATTACCACCCTGTTGAAATATTTTCTATACAAAAAGAGGAAATACTTAATAAGCAAAAAGAGCTAATTAGAAGATAGTTGTGCTTCATTTTAGAAAAGTAACAAGTGATTTTTGGATCTCTGCATTAACTTTTAAAAAGAGACTTGAATGAATGTTTCCCAAGTTCTTTTTCACCTGAAGATATAGCAAGAATTTCAAAAAGCTCAGAGACTTGTCTCTCTTTGAAATCAAAACAGGAAAATTCTTGCCCTGGGGCTCCTAAGTCACTTTTGAAATGTGACAGTGTTGAAAAGAATACAAATTGCTTCTTAAAGAGCTTGAAGCTGTTGATGGATATAGAGTTGAAATTAAAGACAAAGAGGTTAATGCATTTTATTATTATTTATTAATTTGTTGCTTGGAAAAAAGACAATTTATTGGTTAAGGATCTTTCTGAAAGCACTCAAGTAAATGGATGGAGGTGATGGGAACAACTGAGGAGCACACTTAATTTGAAACACAATTTCATGTATATGAGCCTCTCTCTCACTCAAAAAGGCACTGCTGGATCACTTTGATAATGCTTGAACTTCCACAGTGGAGCTTGGGCAATAATTGTAATATTTGCTCTTCACATTTATAACTCTTCCAAGATATTTATATAGGAAAGATGTGCTAGAAAAGCCATGGATCCTCAAAAGCTGCTCCCCTTCGCTTTCTGCCCTGATGAAAATAATTTTTTAATTTTCAGGAAGGGCTGGGAGCTTTCCAGAGTTACATGTCCTTGAAACTTCATTCGAAGGGAAATTAAAACTGTTAAATATCCGTTATGTGGCATATAATTGATAGGTGTTAGGTATATTAAAATAAATATATTAGGTATATTAAAATATTAAATTTTGTGTATGTTGCTTATGAATAAGAAAACACATTTTTTCCCCTGGGCTCACATCTATCACAAGTTGCATATAAATTAAATCAAAAGTCATTTCCACATTTTTGTGACACCCCTGGATCGTTCTAAGACCTGTCTGTCCTAACAACACAAAAATGCAATGCAGTGAGGTGTGCAAAAAGAGAGCTCCTCCAGGCTATCACACACTAATCCTTTTTGGATACTTTGTGAATAAAAAGGAGTGTTAAATACAGGCATTTCCATTTTAAAAAATGTAAAATAAAAAATGAATATTGTTTTAAAAAATATTTTTAAAATGTAACATAGCCACAACATCTAAACTTGAAATTATATTCTGGATGAAGTTATCTTATTATAATTTTTTACTTTCCATTATCCCTTACAAAAAGGCACAGCAGCCCTGTCTCCTGACATCTTATCCAACAATATTCTTCATAATCAGTGTGGCAGAATGAGTCCAATACTTACAGTCACTCATGTTCTGTATCCAAGAACAAACTTTTAATTAGTTGAGAAAAGTGAGCATGCCTCTTTATCTAATCAAAATTTTCATAAATTGAACTTTATTCTTTCTCTTCCTTTTTTTTTTTAGGAAATCACTCTAATTTTATAAAAGACAACAGTAAGGGCAAGATAACAGAATATATAATTTGATCTAATAGCACAAATTCTCATATTGCAGCAAAAGCTGGTTTTAAAAAAGAAAATACCATTACAAACAAAAAGAAAGGAAAGGGTCAATGTTGATGGATGGACTTATGAGAAGAGTTTTATTTTCTCCGCCTATGTGTTCCTAAACTCTATGTTTATAGCAGGCACTCATTATATATTTTGGGGAAAACCTTCATAAATGTGATGGACAGGCTGTTGTATGAACAAACACCAAGAACCTGCCATTGGTCTCGCTGTATTAATATTTATTTCTACTCCATCTGATTTGCAGGAGATAAAGGTCAAAGCAGAACTGATAAGGAGATTATGTCAACAAGAATTTAATCTAATTTAGTTTTCTAAGTATGTAATGTTAAATAAAAGTCTCAACCTTGCACATGACACAATGATAACACAAAAGGGCTCCTCCAAGTTTCAAGGATAAAAAAATAAGTAAGTAATAAAAACAGAGTAGATCCATTAAAAAAAAATTTAGGCAATTCTGTTGCTATCCTCATTCTAAACTTGATTCTTGTATTCTTTGCATCCTTATTAACAAATCCCCTCACATTTTCTGGCTCCTGAATACTCCTCCTAACACTCATGACATCCTTGATATTTCACATGATATTTGATACACAACTTATATTTTGCATATAAAAGGCAAGGTAAACCTGTAATTTTGGCCACTGCTACACTGGAAATGCATAGCACAGCAATTGTGGGGGAAAGTGAATTCTCTAATGGACTACAGAGCCACAACCAGTTATTGAAAAAACTTTCTGCTCATCCTTCAGAGAGTAAGTGGATGAATGGGAAGGGCTTACCTCCAGGAAGAATAACTTCAACAAACTGCAAGTAGATAATAATGACACAATGAGAGCCAAGGCTACAATTTTCAGAAGCACATTGAACCAAAAGCAAGGTGAAAATATCCTACATTCAGACCTGCCATGCTATCGGATCTGCATTCCCACTATTCAGAATATAAGGGAATTGATCTTTGGAAGTACACAGGCATTAAAAGGAATGCCAGAATATTTTTCCATGGACAGCCACTTTCCCCATCTAGAAAAGGGAAGGAAACCACTGCATGTGAAATTTAAAATGCCCTTAGTGATATGTCACTTAAGACAACTGCACCATTTATCAGCTTGCAAGTACAGCTTACCTTTTAAGCAGAATATGAAATAAAAAATTTAAATATCAGCATTTACATGAAAAATGTTTTAGCCTGCCATACTATTATTTCAACAAGAGTTCAGATACTCACCCTCCCCCTCTGTTAGCAAACACATCCCTAAACTTTTGGGATTCTCAATACTTTGGAGGTCTCTATCTCACTCCTTAAGCACTCAAAACTGACTGAGACTTGTGAATTTGTAAAGGAGGCTGCAGCCATAGCCTGACACAGGCTGCAGGATCCCATCAGTTGTTCAGTGCTTCTACAGCTGGGATCTCCAACAGAAACAAGGACTGCTGACAAACAGGAGAAATACTGACAGAGCCATTTCTGCCACAGGGACAGTTCACCAGAGCTGCAATATTTCTGCTTCAGTAGCACATATTGATTGCCAGGCAAAAATGTGTGAAAGACACTATAAAAAATAAAACATATCCTAGACTGGGTGAAAGCCAAGCTCAGGTTCCTTACTTAGGATGATTTAGAGTGGATTAAATACTCTGCTGTATCTCAGCCAGGATATCACATTCAGCCAGAATTTCACGTTCCAGATCTTTCTGAGTCAAGACAAATCTGCATCTCACATGCACAGGCACTCAGGACCCACAGCTTTCTCCACGTGCAGTCACCACTTGCAGACCAAAATATTCAGCTTTTTTCTAGTTTTATCTAATAAAAACAAAACTACAAAGTTCCAGACTATGGTACAAAGCAGAACAACCCAGCTTTCTCAGGAAGGCCCCATCCTGTCATAATCAGCTAGAAATACAAAGGCTGAATAGAGCTACCAGATGAGCAGAGTTGTTTCCTGGCACAGAGATCTCAGGCTAAGCAAAAGCCTTTGCTGAGCCAATTTACAGCACATAAAGCATGTGGAGCAAGTGGTAAAATGAATAGTCACAGTCAGGTATGATTCTAGAAAAATATACAGAACTTTAATGTAGAAATGTGTTAAAGATACTGAAGTGTGATGGCTGATCTCTCTATTTTAATCTAAATGGATGCTAATCACCAAAGAGTCCTCCAAATTTTTGGGAGAATTTTCCTTCTAAAATGTTACTGCGGAAGCTGGCAATATTATCATTATTCTTCCTGCAGCTTAGACAATGTGCTGCTGTTGGGTTTTTTACCAGTGAAAAGCAAAATGCAGTGAAGAGATGTTTCCACCCTTTCTCTTCAGAGGGGCCTTTCTGGGTCACATTAAACAGATATTCTTAAAACAAATTACACTGCACAGGTACTTCAGAGTAAACTCAGAGCAAGAACCTTTCACCTATGAACACAGAAGTAATGAAACATTAGATTTAGATCATGAGTTTTAAATTAATGCAGGAATTCTGCATTCCAGATTATGTACCCATCTTGAAAATTTTAGAGATCACCACAAAGCCATAGACATTCTCCCAAATTACATTGCCTTTGGAAACCATTGTGCTCAAACTAAACAGTCATTACATGTAGTTTTAAAAGATGCCTTGAACTCTGCTGAGTCAGTATTGGCCACACACAAATTGTCCTTGAGGATTTTGGTTGTTCCATAAAGTGTCCCTGGGACTCTTAGGAGTGCTGCACACTCTCCTTGACAACATGAGGAGAAATCCAGCATTGCATACTGGATGAGAAGTGCTGGAAAACTTGGAGTGGACAGGGGGTCCTTGCACAAGCCTGGAAAATTGAGCAATTTTGAAAATCCATAGTAACAAATGTTTTGTCTAAATTGAGCAATAGAGAATGCATCTAAATTGGAGACCCACACAGAGATAAAAAATCCCTTCTGCATGTTGAAAACAAATGAAAAAAATCCCAAAATAGAGAATTTTACAAGACCCTTTCCAGTATTTTCTCTTCAAAAGAAAGAACACTCCCAAAATTTTAAAATCACTGTAAATACTGCCTGGATTTTTTTTTCCAAAAAAATAGACACAATAAAGATACAGCTAAAGTTTAAATTCAAGCAGTCAACATTTTGCTTAACTTCAAGAAGACTCCATCTTTACAATAGACAGAATCAGACATTGAAAATAAATTGGGATTTGATGAGAAAAAACACATGCTAAGAATTAAACTTACATTTCAGTTACTCCTAGAAACGTTTTGGGGATGGAGGATTTATCCTCTCTTCACTTGTACCCCTGCTTAAAATATATTGTCACCAGCTATTAGATCACAGACAGATTTCAGTAACTGTGATTTTCCCTGTAATGCAATTTCCTTGTTCCTGTGTGTAACTGGATGATTTGAAAATAATTCAAATGCCTTGTAAAGCCCATCTTGAGGGTTTAAATGGGATGAACATTAATAAAATAAATAAAAGGGGTTGTACATGTACAGTGGGATGTTTATAATACATGCATGTAAATCTCTAAAGGAGAATATCACACATTAGTTTTAAAAATTCTGTGCATTAGAGCAGAATTGATGATGAATAGGCCACAGGAAGCTGTGAAAAATATTTGGATAAATTAAATGCATCCAAGTTGACAGGACCAGATTCAGTTCACCCAAGGGTACACAGGAAACCAGCCAATGCAATCTGTGAGTCATTAAAGCTTATTTTCAAGAGTTTTTAAAGATATAAAGGGAAGTTTCTAAAGGACTGGTGAAGGGCAAACTTCATGGGTATTTCCAAAAAGAGGGAAAGGGCCTAGAAAATTATAGATCAGCCAGTCAAACTTCAATGTTCAGAGAGATACCAGAACAAATCATTTAAGAGTCAATTTAAAAGCACCTACAGGATAGTAAATGTGATAAAAAGCAGCTAACATGGATCTGTCAAGAACAAATCTCATCAAAACGATCCAATTTCCTTTCATGACAGGATAATGGGTCTGGCAGATAAGGGGGAGGCATTAGAGACAATCTGTCTTGACTTCAGCTCTGCACTGGATGCCATCCCTCAGGACACTCTCATGAGTAAACTGGGAAATTTGGGTTGATGAAGACAAAAGATGGGCACAAAACCCCATCTTTGTGCAGTAACCAACAGTTTGTTGTCAACCAGAAAAGCATTTTAAGCAGAGTTCTAAATGAGTTGGTCCTGGCCCACTTCTACACATATTTTCAATTTCAGTGGTAGGCTGCAGCAAATACAATGTTCACTCAGAAACCAAGAGACTACATCTAATGGATTAAGTGGATAGAATCCAAAGTGGATTTAAAAAAAAAAATTAAAAATCAGTTTTAGTAATTTCACAAACTACTACATTTAGAAAGATGCCCAGAACATTATTTTGCAGCAAAATAGTAGTGTAGAACAATTTTCCACAGCCTTTGAAGAATGCAGGGCTGCTCTGGGGATCCCAGGTACTGCTTTATGCCTTCAGGCAAAAGTCTGCATAACCTTGTGTTTTTTCTTACACATTCATGTAAAATTAATCAATTTTGTTTACAGTTCATTAAATGTTTTACTGTCCTGAAATAGCAGCAGAAGAAACAGAGAGGGAAAACAACTTGCTTTATTTTGGAACCCTTTGTAATAAGTTTCTTTTCCTTCATTGTTTCTTTCAGCAATGCCCTAGCCTGAAATGTAGTTAGAGTTTTCTGAACTGTATTTTTTTTAAATTAGTGGTTGCATCATACTGAATCATACAGATGATAATTTTCAACCCAACCAAAGAAAAAACTAGACCAAATCAATTTTTATGTTAATGATACAATCAGCCTGTATTGGCATAACCTAAACTTCCTTCATATCAAGGTGAATCCAGCCTATCCAGGAATTTTTGCATTAGGTGTTCACAGGTGTAATTGTTGAAAACATTCATGGTTCATAGGTGCTCAGCTAAAACAGCCCTGATGTTGTAATGAGAAATACATTGATCAAGACTACCTTGATGTAGTAAACTGCTAAAATACACTGAGTCTTGAAAAGCATTATAAGCTGATTTTTCAAAAAATAAAACAAGTTGCAAGACCTTTACCTACTGTTACACCAATTCATTGTAGAACTTGAGCAAGTCACTTCATTTATTCTATTTAAAAAACAAATGATAATTCTTCCTTAATTTACCCCCTGTGCTGAATAATTAGTTAATCTCAGTGTAATTATTTCAAATTGTATAAATGTGCTCAATATTGCTATTAGCATAACCCAAGCTGGGTAAGATACAGAAAAAACACCACTGTATATATTCTATCATATCGAGTTGTTGGACCTTGCAGTAAACAAAATAGTTGGCTTCAAGTGAGATGGAACAGGGAAAGGAGAGGCTGAGTTAAGCTCTAAAAAAGGAAAGCAGAGAGGATCTAAACAGAGAAATAGAAATATCAGCCCAGAGCTGACAGATTGTCAGGGCAGAGGGGAAAACAGGCACAAGCACAGCTCCAAGGCAAAGGCAGTTCATCTGGAAAGAGATCCAACTCAGAACCAGGGTTCAGAGTGATCTCAGTCACTCACTGAAATAGGGAATCCCTGAATTCACAAGTTTGTACCAAGCAGGAAACCTAAAAACAATTGGAATTTGCAGAACTGCAGAGATTCCCTCAGAGCTGCTGCAGAGGGCATGATGAGTGCACAGGGTATGAAACATTAAAGCAAAATCCCATGCAGCACAATGCAAGGGTAAAATAAACATCATATTTCTGCCTCTAATACCACTCTTTGTGAGCCTCTCAGGTCACTGCCTTGGCCATTCTTCACTTTTCACTGCCAAAGATGAACAGAAAGGAGGGAGAGAGATAAAACCAAATTGAACATCAAATATTTCTGAAAGTGGAAAATGCTACCGATTTGGGTGCTGCTTTAAAATCCCTTTCCACTAAAATGTTGTGCCAAAAATCTGTTACTGGAGTGCATTGGAGGGTGAATGGTGACAGGTAAATTACATGTGCCCTGCCCATGTTTGCTGTCATGGATTATCCTTTACAGAAAAGGCCCTCACAAACCTGGGTCTCTTGTGTTCAGGGAGCAAGGTAGCACAGATTTGGATTCACAGAGGCATGGCAATGAGTTCTGCTACAGCCCCAGATGCAGCAGGGAAGCATCCTGCTGACCAAATAAAAAAGATCAGTAATTGTTCAGCCAGCCATGGGATGAAGAATGATCAATCACCAGAGGAGGATAGGGATTTGGAGATTGCATTGCACTACAGCAAATTAGTTTTTTAACCATCAGTGAAAACTTCCTGTTTAGCATTGCCAAAGGTGCTTTTTTTTTTTTTTCATTTTGCAATCAATAAAATGCTAGTGCTTGTTGTCTTTTTTAGCACCTTAAGTAAAATTGTTTTAAGGTATTCGTTAATAATAAACAGGTAGAATTTCTAGAGAGATTTTGTGGATTTTTTACTTTTCAATTCATCCCTTTTACAACTTGTGCAGGGAGAATCAGTATTAGCAAAGTAAAAAAATCCTGTTCTCCAAGGGCATGCATGACTGACAGCAGCAGAGATTTAGCAAAAAATCAACTGAAAGGGGCCTGTGGGTGACTCAAGAATAGATCAAGCATCAGTCAGCTCATCCAACTCTATGGGCTCTGTATTCACCCCAGGCCAGGGCTCCAAAAGACCTCAGCAGGCCAAGATAATGAGAGTTTAAACAGGTTTAGGTTTTGAACATCCATGGAGAGTCTATTAGGGCTTCTTTCTGCATTCCTGCTTTCCCTCCCCTGGTGGCTTTGCCCTTTCCACCTGTGCATCCCATTAGGAGCACTTAAACAGAACTATAATCTAAGCTGTTTATCTGGAACTCACTGCACCTCAAGAGAACAACCAGTCTCCAGGAAGAGGAAAATCTGTGTACAAAATATAAAGCACAGTCTACAGATGGACTTAATGTCTCTTTTGTCCTCATAGCACAAGTTACACAGTCAAATCTCAACTTATCCTCTCTACAGCTCCCTCCAAAATGGGAAAACAAATGGTTTTTTTCTTGCCACCTGGTTAGTCACTGAAAGCACTTTCACCCACTCACTTCTGCTGCCCTGAAGTGCTTTTTTAGGTGTGGTTATCGTGACCATAACTCTCTTTAAAACCAATTTCATCTCATTTCTGATTCCTAGGCAAAACAACCAGACTTCAGAAAGCAAAGCCTCCACGAACAAACCCCTAATCCTTTCCTACACCAAATCTGTGATGTTTCCTTTCCCTGGGCACAGGCCTGCCTGGGAAGGCACTCCAGCAGTCAGTAAGGTATTAGAGGCTAATGAATAAAACAATGTTTGTTTCTTTAGTAGAGTACAGCATTTTCTGTTGCTGTGAATTTAGGTGAAATCTGTGTTTATCTCTCCAAAATGATCCTTAAAACTCCTGAAGAGAAATCTTCCCAAGAAAAAATACATTAATTCAGACAACATCCATGTAAAGAAAGAATTCAAATCTCCTTTTTGCCACTTTGACCTTGCCACGGGTATGTTCTGCACTGATTTGTCCTGCTCAGCTGCCCAGAGCTCCTGAGCTGGTGGCCCTGCCTGAGCTGGGGCTTGTTCTCCACTCCAGGCACTAAAACATCATCACACAATTCAAACTGCAAACTAGGAAACTTCCCAAAGACCTGTCTCTGTTCCACTGCCCTCATTCTGTTCCCTCCTTTACCCTTTTCTTTCTTCTTTGCCTTCTGCTCCTCAGGTATCATTTTTTTAGTAACTATTTCTTCCCTCAGGAGGATAAGATTGGGTTCTCTTTCTGTTCTGCTTTTGTTATTTCCATGACATGGGGAGAGGAGCAGTGTAGGAATGATGAAAGTTTGGGGGTTTCATGGGGATGATAGATGGGAGGTTTTGGTTGATTTTTGTTTGTTTGTGGGTCTTTATAAAGGTTTGGGGTTTTATGTTTGTTTTTTTTTAATAATTGGATTTAATTGTCTCACTGCCCTCATCCACAGGAAATCTCTTTTCTCACCAGGTTCTGTTATCTTCCCCTCACAGTATTAACACCAAAATCCCTGCACAACCAGAAATGAGAGACAGCAAGCAAGTCCCAGATCCCATCTTCCAAGGCAATGCTCCCAGGAGCTGAGAGGAACAGAACTCAGATTATCTCAGAGTTCAGTGTGTGATTGACACAGCTTGAGTGTCTTCTCAAGTGAAGCAAATCAAGAGACTTCTAAAATAAAAGTGGAGTAGGAAACAAAGATCTTTACAGGCACTATGCCCTGATCTTAATGATTTTAATTAATATTTTATGGGTTGCAAATGCAAGGGGTTTTATGCTTTGCCACTTTTGTGTAATCAAGTTTCTTTCACTATGAGCTGATTAATCTCTGTTTTCTCTTTTAGATGATTGCATTTGTTCAGTTTAGCTCAAAATGACACATTGTAAGAATAACCTACTGAAAAAGCTAATCCTTGTTGGTAATTAGCTGTAATGACTTCTAAAGGGAAAAGGAAAAGCAAATGCAGGGGAAAAAAAGGTTCTTTTTTTCCCCCTCCTCAGTATTTATGTCTTAAAGATATACTGCACTAACCCTAGACATTGCTGGCTCATTTGTTAAATCACAGGTGGTTTGTTGTCAATTTGAGACTTAAAATATTGAACATTTTATCACTTGGGACATCTGAATTCCTGAAATGATGAAACTGTAAGCTGCCTATATTTAAACTTTCTAAGCTCAATGATTGCTGCTCTGCCCACCAAATTTATTTGACACATCTTCACACAAAAACTGATATTCACAGATACATATTTGTATACACACATACCTTTAAACTTTCTTCCATTTTACCTTGAACTAAATGCAAACACGACTGTGCAGTAGGAGGGGAAAAAATGTAATGCAACACTGCCATTGTCTCACACCTCTTTGTTAATTTTTCAGAAATTGTGTGAGTCTCTCTCCCCAAGGATGAAAGATTTTCTGAGGAATGAGAAGAGTTTCCTCAGAAAGAGAAGTACCAAAACCATCATTGGGATGGAGGAAGAAAAACTGGGATTCCACAGTAGACAGGGTACAGAGATGATCTTATTTCTTCCTGCAGTCCTTGGGAAAGTTTGTGTAACCAAAAGTAAAGTGCTTGCTCTAACCACACCACATCCTCAGAACAATAACTGAACAACATTCTGAAAAATAGAGGAACAACAGATAAGGGGAAAGAGATTCTTCATCCATTTGACAGAGAGGAAAAAAGGAGGAGGGAAACAAAGATCATTGCTATGTGAGATCAGAAGAAAACTGTAAAGAACAGTAAAAGAGGTTTGTTTGAAGCTCTCAGATCTCCTATCAGCAAGTTTTTATACCTGAAAGGAAGCCTCTCTTTATTCTCCTCCCTCCCCTCTGGATCAAAATGAGAGTCCTTTGAACAAGTAAAACAGAACTCACAGACACAGAAGTGTAACAAAGTGATAAAAGGGCTGGGGCCAGAATGAAACCATGAAGGGGACCAGAGGAAAAAGGAAGAGTCATTTGAAAAGTATCAGGGGAAAAATAAAAAAAGCAAAGATGATCAAATAAGATGGATAAAGTTTAATGTTAAAACCAGACCTTTTGTGTCTATTCCTAGAATGGTTGTTGCTTAAAATATCAAGGAACATATTTAGTCCTGATTCTGCTGTTGTTAATATTATCTGTAATAAAGAACCTTCCAGCATTCCTGCACTCAGATAGAAAATAGTTGTTTTCAGAAGATTTTAACATGTACTTAGTGCCTTTTTGTATTTTCTTCTTAGTGTGCAACCATATGCTGCCTTTTGGTTCCATGATAAACATCTGCATAATTGGCTTACCTTTAAGTGAAATATTCAATATATTTTAATGCACCTATATGGGTAAACAGTTCCTGACTGAAAGCCAATACAAATAAATAGAACAGTTCCTGTCACATCTTCCTTTTCTCAATATTTTTCAATTAATTAGCAAGGTTAACATTGTAAGGCTGTGTTATTGCATCTTGACAAATTATTTTTGGGTTTGTTTGGTTGGGTATTTTTAGCATTTCCAGATATAGATATTTCCACAGTGTTTCACTACAGAAGATTGCTGTGCTACTCAAATAAGAAATGAGAAAGGGAGCTACTCAGAATTTGCTGTCTAATAGACAGTGACGCCTATGAGAAAGGGAGAAAGAAAACACCTACAGATACCCAGAAAACAAAAAGATCACTTTAGGAAATAGCCTGATGATGTGTGCTGAGCATGGGGGAGAAGGAAGAATCAGGCCTTTCTCTTGTTCATCTGCTCAATGGAGAAGGAAATCCTAAATCCTAACACAGCCCTTTCCTCTCTCAAATATTTCAGTCAGGGCAGAAAAGTCACTCATTTCACCCCTTTTGGTTTTTTCCCAAAAAGTCCAGCCTGCATTGTTAACTTCTACTCATGCAAGTCTCTCCAAAAGATTCCCATCCTTTGTGATTGTCTCCTTTCACACAGAAATCTCATTTCTCCCTAAAAGAATACATTGAGTTTAGATACTTTTGAACTTCTGAAGGAAAATTGCTTTTAAATGTAGCCTGGCCAGTTCAGTTCTAGTGGTTCACCATGACACCCCAACAGTTTTTATATAACTAATACCTGGTATCTCATGCCAGAAAAATGAGGTAATTTTTAATATTGTCCTGGTTTCAACTGGGATAGAGTCAATTTTCTTCCTTTCAGTTGGTACAGTGCTGTGCCTTGGATTCAGGATGAGAATAATGTTGAAAACACTCTGATGTTTAGCTGTTGATAAAGAGTTCTTGCTCTCAGTAAAGGACTTTTGAGTTTCCCTGCCCTGGCAGGGAGAAGATGCACCAGAAACCAGGAGGGAGCATGGCCAGGACGGCTGCCCTGGGCTGGCCAAAGGGATTTTCCATGCCAGTGTCCAGCCTATAAACTGGCCTGGGACAGGCTGGGCTTTGGTCAGTGGGTGCTGAGCAATTGGGCATCACTGGCCTTTCTCAGGCTTTACCTTTTTTCTCTCTCTTTTTGTTGTCTCCCTTTTCATCACAATTAACATTATTAATTGCTTTATTTCAGCTATTAAACTGTTCTTATCTCAACCCCAGGACTTCACCTATTTTCCCAATTCTCCTCCATGTGCCCCTGGGGTTGCAGGAGCTGCTGGGTGGCACTGAGTTGTCACCTGGGTTTGAACCATGACAGTGCCAATGCTCACAGCCAAGGAACACCTAAATATACAACAGAAACATGGGGGGAAAGAGGACTGTGTCATAAAAATCATCAATTTTACATTGCCCATGTAAATGGCTTTCCAGGAAGCTTTTCTAATGAAGTCTCAACTTATACTTGAAATTCAATTATACCTCAGGTGATGACAACAGGAAATGAATACTTTAACTCTTCAGACATTTGGTGTTCAAGATCACCTGTTTAAATCAGTTTTTCCTGTCTGTAGGAGAACAAAGTGACGGGACAGAATGTGAGTTACACTGAGCATATTAATGAATCATCAATTATTTCAATAGGTAATAAAATTATTTCCAAATATGTAAACAACATCATATAAAATTAGACAAACATTTAGAAATTTGGTTTTGCTATTTCTTAAATGACATGTTCTCTCCTGATATATATTATGCCTTCTAAAAAAATTATGTAAGTAGAAGACAAAATATTCTGTTTGATTTTGGCTGTTGGTTTTTGGTTTTGGTGAAGTTTTTGTTGTCTTGCCTTGGTTTGTTTTTGTTCTTTTAAACTGGGATTAACAAATACCAAGACAAACACTTTGGTGTTTTTCACAGTGAATGTTATAGAAGGGTAATTAAATTCTAAGATGTGTTAAGAATGAAACCTGAATGGCTCCTATTTCACCAAACATGAAAAGGACAAACAAAAATTTTTAAAATAATTAGGGCAGGAAACAGAGGTAGTACAAGTACCACAGGACTTCACGAACATTTGCTCCAGACCCATTGTACACTAATGAGCAGATGCTGTAAGGTAAGAATTCAGAATCAAAACCCTCAAATATTCATGTTTCAGTGAGTTTTATTTGTATTTCAGAAAGCTTTTATCCAATCTTGCAGCTTTCTGCAATCAACAGGCAGCAAGAAATCCCTCCATAAATATTCCATTTTAAATTCTTCAGCCATTACAACTTCTAGCAGTGTATACAAAGCTTCTGGCTTGGATCAAATGGATTCCCAGAGTCTCTGTCCCACCCCCTCAACACCAAAATTGAGTTTTCAGAGTGCTCAGAAATGGCTTTTCTTTACCCACAACAGTTATCACTTCCACACTGATTTCTGTCAGGAACCTACTTTAGAGGTCATCAGTTTTATCAGAACTAGGTATCAGCTTTGGTGTGATTTTTGTCCTGAATGTGTATTGTTAGAGGGCATATGGGACTAGTGGGAAAAAAGATTTTTCTTGTTTTAGATCACGGAAAGAAATATATTTAATAGATTGCTTTTCAAAAAAATATTGTTGTATTTCACAAATCTCTCATTTTATTGTATAAAGACTATCCTCTTTCAAATAATCAACTATGCTCAAATGTTATAAACAAGGAGATCATGTAAAAGAGAAAAAATATTTCTCCTTTTTAACAGCCACTGAATCTCTTGGAGTAGGATTTTTAATTAAGTTTTACACTATATTGCCATCTATAGGTTTGCACTTAAATAAAACTTCCAAAAATCAAGCTATGATGATTTTCTTTATAGCTCTTCCTTATAATTTGCAGACAGCCAAAAAAGGTGGCGTGGTTCTGTGATCTGTGTAAATAACTGAAGGCTATTTCATCATTCCAGCACAGCCACTGCACAAACTGCAAAAGTCTGGTTAGGTAACCACTGGTAGATAGAAATAATCCCATTTGTTGGGACCAGAGGAGACAGCACACACACACCAGCACAGCCCCCAGAGGTCTTTGAAGCAATGACCATATAATGCAATCTCATAATGAGATATTACCTGCTCAACAATAGTTAGAGTATCTTTTGCTTGGCACTCAAGCAGATTTCATCTTTGGAGCTGGTTGCACTACATGTTCCACCTGGAGGACCTGCTGGATCCAGATTATCTTGAAGACATGATTGAGATCTATCCTCATGTGGCATTTTCTCCCCTGTTGGATTTATTCTCCATCTAGTGCAGAATGCATTAATAAATCATATCTGGTACTGATGATTAATATAATCAAAATTAAAGGGATTCTTTTCATGTTTCCTACTCTAAATTTCTTTGTTGTTCATCTTTTGGGTTTTTTCTTTGCCTTAGGGCTTTCAGCTTTTTAGTTATTCTGACTGGGTTATTCTGTGAATTACTGCATTTCCCATTTTACCAGGAATCATTCATCTTTTTTTTGCAGCCAGATTTGCCTAGATGGGCAATTGTTCACAGCCCAGACATGGTGTTACTTCAGACCTTGTGTCCCAATTCAATTCCTGTGCACCACGATGGAAGCACAGCACAGGAAGCAGAAATTATACACACTTGCCTTACACTCTTATTGTAGTAATGCCAGCCGAATCTGTAAAACTCTGCTGCAAATTCCAGTCTTTCTCAGTAGCTCTTTTTATGCCTTTCTTCCTATTGCCATTTAAAAATAACTTGTGTTGGTCAAAATCCTGTTGTGAAGCAGAAGATATTACAGCAAGCAAAGAGTAACTCATTGGGGCAGTCTCTGCACAACTGCCTCTGCCCACTTTCAATGCATTTAGTTCTTGCTTGAAAAAGAATAAAAAGCTGCATGTGGCACTAAATTTAACCTAGCAGGCATTTTTATGCCTCTGTAGTAAGAACGCAGATTTCTCTGTATTCAGAGAGAGGAAAATCAGGAAAAAAAGAAAAAAAGCTGGGAAACCAATGTTTTATGGCAACTGGAAGGAGCTCCTGCTCTTGTTTCACTGCAAAAACAGAATAATTTCCAGAGGGTTTTTATGATTTTCTATTTATGACACTGAAATACTCTTTTTTTTTTTTTTTTTTTTTTTTTTTTTGCATCTTGCTCTTGCTGGTCCAGCTCCACAGGTTTGAACCTCTAGAAATACAAGCCTTAGAAGGCACTAGAAAGAGAAATTCAGGCCGTGCTAGATAACATGACACTATTAATAGCACCAGAGAATCTGTCTTAGGAAGCCAAACTTTTAGTAGAAAACACACTTTTAGGAATAACACAACAAAAACTGAAAAGATCCATGATTCTTACCCTGCTAAAGATTAACAAGACTAAGGTTGGTCAGGCAATATTATGCAGTTATCTCCCAGCATTGGTTTTGTTTCTTGCCTTGAAGTCTGGCACACACAATTTCAGCTCTGTAAGGAGATGCTTTGTCCTGTGCATTCAGGTATTTGCCAATAATGTAAAGTTCCTCAGCAAGTGCCTCATCAGAACTTCAAAATGCATGAGTTCCCCATCCCTGAGAGATCCAGATGGCAACTTTGAAGTGAAAGTAAACAGGAAAAAAATGATGTATTTTCTACAATATTAGAGGTGAGTGTTGTTCAATAGCTACTCTATAATTAAAGATTTAGTAATGAAAGCTAGGAACATTCCCTAATGATGGCTGCTCAATGCCCAGCAACATTTTGTAGTTATTCCATGGCTGAATGTGACTCAGCAAAGAAGAAATATCTGCAAGTCCACAATGGTGAGCCAATCATTTGGGTTTATCCTGCAGTTCATGCCAGGGCTCAGCTGATTTTTCAAAATGTGTAAAAGGCAATTATATGGGATGAGGTGCTACAGAGCTCCTACTGACCTACTTCTTTTTGCCAGCAACATTCAGAAATATTTAGAGGGATATCTTTCCCCTCCTACTGAACAAGGAAGATATTACCTCTCCTTATCAGGTCTTGTTTCACTGAATTCACAGCAGTTTCCAATGAAAGAATTATTCCATGAATGCAGGTGGTTAACAGATACATAACTTCTACCCATATTAACATATTTTCAGCACTCCTACTTGTGAAGCCACCCCAAACTCAGGCTGTGAAATTCACTGCCTGTAGGACTTGTTACATCATCTCATCATTCCCTAGCTCTGAGGTAGACTAAATTCAATTATTAAATATTAAAAAAATTAAATTTCTATACATAATTTTAAGCAGACAGTATGGAAGACGAGTTTATATAAGTTAAAATGATCAATAATCCCATAAATAAAAATATTTCAGTTTCTCTCCAGCACTTGAGAAAAATTCACAGCATTTTTGTGCTTCTCTCTCTGATGTCAAGCAAATGAACATATTGCCAGACTCCCACAAACAGGTATTGTCAGGTTTGCATGGCTTTGTTATTTCAAAACCAATTGCCTCAAACAAGGCAAAGTGAAGATTACTCATACCCCTGCCTCCTGCTGAGCCTGATGCTTTGAGAGGCTTTTAGTTTTATGTAACACAAAAAAAGGTGCCAACATATTCTGAAGAGCAGAAAATACACTTTTCCTTACATTCTTATGCAGTCATGGAGTTAGCTGGATGCTTAAAAGTCACAAATCCTCACCTTTCCTAGTTAAAGCCATGTTTTACTTGGCATGCCATGGTGGAAGAGCAGCACCTTCTCAAGTGAGGATTGTGGCAGTGCAGCAGCTCAGAGCCTGGGGCTGCTCTGCCATCCAAGCCCTGCTGTTTGGGAAGAATCTCTTTTCTAAGTAGAAACATCTGGTCCATTTACAGCAGGGCACTGTCCTAAGCCATCTGAAAGGCAGAGGAAGGGTCCTGTTATCCCCCCCCAAAGGCAAAATCTGTTCCATGCAGTGTCCAGGATGTTCTCACCTATCACAGAAATTTCAAAAGGCTGAGGGAAGTTTGTCAAGCCAGGCAGGAATTCAAGAGCAGAATAATAAAGGGGGATTTCTTGTTCTTGCACACTAGAACTTCTTCTAGTGCAAACAATTCTTAGGAGTGCAGGCACATTTTCTCTGTTATTTCTATAACCAAATAAATGCAAATGAATCTTATGCACATGCAGAGGGGATGTTGGGCTGAAAACATTGAACATTTCCAACAAGAAACACTGCACAAGAGGCTGGGCTTCTTACACTGCCAGGGAAAAGCTGTAATGTACAATATGAATCTTTAGTTTTGGGTTCAGTGTAAGTCTCTTAGTGAGCTCATTTAGCAGGTTTTATGGGGTTCAAACAACGGTTTGCCAGTAATTCCCATCTCAGTCACAATGGCAACAGTGTGGTGATCTGCTTAAGAGACAGAAATTAAAACAATTTATTGTATTAATTAGCATCTTCTCTTCTATACTGAGATACTTGCTTCAAGTAATCTGACAACTTAATTGAGGACATCATTGATTTTAATTAACATTTTTCTTAGGAGAAAGGCTGTTACTGTTGGATGGTGCTGGAAATTAACAGTAGGGGGGAAAAAAGAGCCCTAGTCAGAGAACATTCATTTCTAGTCCTACTGCAGGATTTTGAAATTCACTGCCTTTAGATACATCAAAAATACAGGTGGAGAAGTACTAATAAATCATAACATCCCAGATTATTTCAGTGACAGGGCTTGATCTAAATGGAGTCAACTTGCATAATATCACTTTAATTGGTCTGTACTCAGATCCAGAACAACTACTGGTTCCTTGCAGTACTCACCAATTTACTTTTCTTTCATTGGTTACTTTTTCATAGTTTTTTAAATCCTGGATATTGAGCTTAACCTTCAGATTGAAATGATTCCTTACTCCAACCCATCTGCTAATGTAATCAAAAACTTGTGCCTTGAGACTATTTAAAACAATGTGTTCAATTTTTATTTATAGAAGCATCCAAAATTTGTTGGGCAGTACAATTAGCTCTGGGAAAAAAAAAAATATTTGTATTTAAAAATTGAAGATAAAACTCATATTTGGAAGGGCAGGAAATTCTTTCTTGTCTTTCAGATTTTGTAACAGAACAATGTATTGACCAAATCCAAGATGTCAAGAGCAGGGGCAGATCCTTTTATAGAAAATAACACATCTTAAAAACATAGAGCAGGATAATTCAATTGCTGTTTATCATGTGTAGAGGGCCCTATCTCTTCAAAGGAGTTCAGTACCAGATGAACCAGAACCTGTTCATGAAACACTTCACAGGCAAACAGTTGTTCCCCCTATTCATTACAAAACCAGAAGAAAGGGCTAAGAAACACCCAAAGGACTCAATCTGAATATTTATTTTTGTAGTTTTTGCACAAATATCTAAATTCAGGAAGAACTACAAGATTATCTCACTTTATTTCCATTTAACTACATTCCTAATATGATCTGCCTTTTTCAACCTAGTTCATGGCTATTTACCACTTTGGACTTTCATCCTGCATAATTGAAGTCAATGAGAGATTGGGTACTAAATTTATTCCAAGCACAAATTGTCCCAATTCGTGGGCAGAGCCCCACAGTTCCAATTATCTGTAGCCAGCAGATGTAAATATTCAGTACTTGTTCACATCCAAAGTTGACTGCTCTACCTTTTCTATTATCATTTGAAGTAATAATTACTGACAGCAGGTTCCCCTGTATATCACCCAAAGCAAGCTCACTGCCCTTTAGCTATTTTCATCTGTCTTTGTGAATGAGAGACATCAAGACAGAGTTTGCTTTTAAAGGTGAGGATAAAAAGCCTTTTGGGCATTTGAGATTGCAGGTGGAATGCAGAGGAACAGTCTCAGGTGTCTCATGCAGACACTGTGCAGAAAATGACAAACCAAAGCCAAATGCCTTCAAATTCTACTCCCCCTCCACCTTGTCCCCCATTTTCTCCTTCTATCAAACACTGTAAAATCATTGGAAAAGCATGAAGGATTTTTCTTTCACTTCCAATCTCTTCACAGTGAGAGAGTTTAAGCATTTGTTTCTTGCTTTTAAAACATCAGATGCAAGGCAAGAACTCCACAAGGCTTCACAGCAGGTACCTGCTGACTTATTGTCATAACAACCTTGATTATTTTACTGTTGACTCAGGTTATTGTTCTCCTTAAAGGGCATTTTCAAAGAACCCAACCTAAGGCTAATTTCATCTTAATTACACATGAAATTAAGAGCATGAAAAACCTCTCCAGACTACTTGACTGCTTGAAGTTAAAAACCAGTTTAAGTGCTTCTCTGGACAGGTGCATACCTGAAAATATGGGAAATTATTCTGCCATTAAGAAGCTAAAAATATCTTAGGATTTTCCCATAGCTTCTTTGTGGACTGTTGTTGGTCTGAACAAAAAATACAGCATGGGCCAACTCTGAAATTTTCATTAAAGCCAGTGTGATCTTACACATCCACAAATTCTTTGTCTGAATTAATGGTGTGGGAAGGCTGCAGAATACTGACAACACCTCTCATAATTATAACAACTTTAGGATTTCAGAGATGTTGGTGTGGGCACAACAAAAACAGTCTTGAAACAAAAACCAGAAAAATAATTTTGTTCAAGAAATGTGTTTGACCATATCTACTGTTATTCTTGGTAAATTTAGCCAGTATACAAAAATCTCTCAGAATGTTTATATGAAGATGCATAATTGGGTTACTTCTTGTGCAGTAAAATGATGTCTTTTACTTCTATAATCCATTAATAATTTTAAAAAGGCACTGGAGGAGAATACAAGCAGTAAGATATTGTTTCCATCTCTGTTTCCCCAGCTTTGAAAATAAATAGCTCTTGTTGAGGTTTTCTTATGTTTGGGTGGTCTTTTTAGATTTAGGTCACACATTACTCCTTTACACAAACTGTCATGTACTAATATTCTACATAACCTGTGGAAGAAACAGATCCAGGATTTTGCATTACCTGTGCCAGAGCACAGATTATAATACATTACACAGTGAAACCATCCCACATTTATAAACAGTGTTTTAAGAAACTCTTTATTGAGCCTGAAATGAGAAATATACCTGAGATGCAAGTCTGGACTAACAGACTTGTTTGATCTTGGACAAATCAGTTAAAGTCCTAGAGCATTTAACCACAAGAGGCAGTGGTTAGACCCTGGAAGCCTAAATTAGATTTAAACTAGTCTAAAAGAGAATATCCACTTACAAGTCAATCCATTCTGTAAAATACCCACATTACCTGCACACAGTGCAAACATGCTCTTTGATTTTTATTTTTTTTTAACTATTCAAGTTAACCAAATAGGAAATATTTCCACTGATAAAACCCCAAAAACCCCACATGTGATTTATGCAGGAAGAGTAAACTCCTGCTTCCTCCAAGGCAGATAAAAGCCATCTCTCCACTAAAAGGCATGAGTCAGCAGCAATCTCTGGTGGGATTCAGCAAAGGCAGAGACATCCCAAACTCCAAAAATGTGCAGCAGAATTTCACATGTTTCAGTGATGCCAACACCTTCTGAGTCAGCCTCCTCCTTCTCCTCCCTGGAGTGCCCCATCTCTCCTGTCACAGAACTGCCATGGCAAACTGCCACCTGTGCCCTCCCTGCTGCACCTTCCTGGAGCTGGGATACCCTCAGTGAGGTTTTGTGGAGAATTTCTGAAAAAAGCATCCACACAAAGCTCAGCAGTCTGCACATTTGATTCCGTGATGCACCACAGGAATCCTTCAGCCTTTCTGACAAACCTTGAGGGCAGCTCTCTGAAAGTCACTGCAAGAAAATGTGACATTCAAAAACCCATGTCCTGGAGGTGACACCCACTGGGATTAAGAGGTGAAGCTTTTAAACTTATGATTAATTCTAATGAGCTTTAATACCACCACTACACCAGACAGGAAAAATGTTACATGTGACGGTGTTCACAGGGGTTTTCAGGAGAGGCAAGAGACAAAAATGTTGACTCCATGTTCAGAAGGCTTGATTAATTATTTTATGATATATATATTATACTGAAACTATACTAAAAAGAATAGAAAGAAAAGTTCCATCTCAGAAGGCTGGCTAAGCTAAGAATAGAGAAGAAAAAGAATGATAACAAAAGGCAGCTCTCTCAGACTCTGTCTGAGATAGCTCAGCCTTGATTGGCCATTAATTATAAACATCCAAGATGGGCCAATCCAAAATCCACCTGATGCATTCCACAGCAGCAGATAACCATTGTTTACATTGTGTCGCTGGAGCCTCTCAGCTTCTCAGGAAGAAAAAATCCTAAGAAAGGATTTTCACAAAAAGATGTCTGCAACAGTTATATCCTGTAGAAGAAAGCTTTGGAGTGGCTTTCTGAAGGAATCTGGAAATATATCATGGCCTGGTTCCACAATGTCTGGGATAAAGAAGCTGGATCTCAAGCTTGATTTGGTTCTCAACAGAACTCTCAGCATTCTGTGCATTTCTAAACAAGCTCTACAAGCTTCATAACTTCACCTGTAAAATGGAGACACCCTCAATATTTTACCCATCCTTTCTGCTTTGTTTGTAATCCTTTTTAACAGGTGTTTTTTCTCATTCTTTGTCCAATCCCCTCACACTTGGTATGCAGGTATTTTTAAGAATGTTTCAGAGTATTACACATGTTCTAGCATCACCCTGTCAGGAGAAATCTCACTGTAGGCCCTTTATTAGGAGCAGTGAATGATACTGACCTAAAGCCCGACCCAGACCAAGGAATCCTATTGTTAGTGAGACAGGCACAGCGTGTGCTGAGCTCTGAGACACCAGTTCATCTACTGCAAGTTTTATTAAATTCTTCTTGAGAAGAAACCATCAGGCAAAAGCTGCATTGAGGGCAGTGTGCAGATGGCCAAGGCACCCTTCTGGCCACATCCAACTTTCTGGAACAGGAATACACGGACATCATGGTGATTTGGGCCAGTAGGGTTTGACCAGAAATGAACTGCCAGCAGTAACCAAGTTTTCAGAGCAGTTTTATCCCAAACTGGAACCCTGCACAGTGTTTCCTGTACCTGAAGCAGTACAGTATCAGAGGACCTCAAGTGCTATATAGTTTATTTAAAGATGATTTTTTTTCCTAACTGAATCTTGAGTGAGTCATCAATCACTCAGCTATTCTGTGCTGGTTCTTCCTCTACTGCAATCTAATATTAAACTTTGTCTAACCACTTATGACAGTTTTTCAAACATTTGTGAAGTGCAGCCCCTTTTGCCTCATCTGTCTTCCTGCCACCCTTCCATTGCCTCCAGCTGTCCTCCTCTCCTGGCATCACCACTTCCATTTCTCCTCCACAGGGGAACAAAACCAGACTGTAATTACTGTCTGCAAGTATTTACCCACTCCCACATCTAAATGGAACCAAATTGCTGATCTCTCCACAACCCTAAAATGGGTCTCAATCCTCAGGTGAAAAAAAACTTATTTATTAAACCTTGCCAGTAGTATCCCACACCACTTACCT
The DNA here is from genome assembly GCA_013401095.1 of Passerina amoena. Classification (NCBI taxonomy): domain Eukaryota; kingdom Metazoa; phylum Chordata; class Aves; order Passeriformes; family Cardinalidae; genus Passerina; species Passerina amoena. The sequence goes on from WBNP01005432.1 coordinate 1,661,993, forward strand.
CTGTGCCAACAACTTAAAAATATTTCAAACTTTACCACTTCTACTACCATTACAGCTTTTTTTTTTTGGTGTTCCCTCATTCATACCACTTATATCCCATCCCATCATATATTACTCATGAATAGGTAACCATGTTCAAGACAACTTAAGGAAATGCTTATTAAAGATTCCCATTTTGAAGAAAAAAATACTACAAAATATAAAACGTCAAAATTACCAACAGAAGTGGGAACTAAAGGAAAGTTTTCAGATAGATA